>JBBPDH010077126.1:0-21109 GCA_037974565.1 Clupeocharax schoutedeni | reverse complement strand
TGCCTATAAATAAATGGCAATAAATATAATAATACTTTTGTGTGTGTGTGTGTGTGTGTGTGTGTGTGTGTGTGTGAGGGAGTGAGAGAGAGAGAGAGAGAGAGAGAGAGAGAGAAAGAGGTGCCACCATACCAGGTGTATATGCAATCCCATACTAGGTGTATAAGGGTTGAAAATGATATATGATAGAAGCCTACTTTTACTAAGACATTCAATTTATATCAGAATCAAAGAACTTTATTTATCCCGGAGGAAATTGTTCATATAATCATGAAATAAGCATGAACACTTTATTTTTTTCAAAATTTCTGTCCAATTAGCTTATGAATGTAAACAGAGTCAGTGATTTGACAGTAAATCTCTTGTTCATTCTAGAGAAACTTACTCATATGGTGGTAACAGGAACAAAGGGGGTCACAATGTCTAAGAGTGTAAAGTATAAATGACTACATAACATTTATTTAGATTTTATATGGAAGTTAAACAACCAGTAAGTCCACTGTTAGTTTTTATATGCAATGTTCATTTTTGGTGAAAAAAAAAATATATAATACTGAAACATGAAAAAATTACTGATTTTGTTTTATAGTACATCTCTCTATATTTTAGGCCAAAACCTTCACAAAATAAAATCTGAGACCCTAGGCAGTGTAGCTATTCAAACATTTCATGCAATAACTTTCTATGATTGAGCTTTAATCGACACTGGACATCTGTTTCCCGTCACCAACACCAAAAACAAATCCTACTTGCTACATCTCTTTACAATGGAGTATTTTGCATCACTTTGCAATGTTAATTATTTTAAACTATTTTTAAAATGATGTAGAATCCCCCTTTAAAGTTTAGTTTGCACATCTATTGTGTGTACTACACATATTTTAATGTTCGTGTGTGATCCTGAGTAGGGCTTGGGTTCATGAGATATTTGTGTGTCTGCAAGACAAAGTTGGCGAATTAGAGTTTGAGAACAGCACCGAATGTGAAACTAAAGGAAGAGGGAACGCAGGACCCGGCTCACCTGAGACCTGTGACTCATGGGCATTAGTCTTAAATCTAGAACGGTAATGCAGATATTTCGGTCCACTACACTTTAAGGAATGTGTCAATTCTTCACTGCTGAGCAGCACTGGGAGGTTTTCTCAAGCAGGCCAGCACGTACATTCCACACATTCTGATGTATTACTTTACTCTATAAGCAGAGAAGCAGAGAGAGACTGGGGATTAAATGTCGAGAGAACACAGAAGACTCCTGGAGCCTGGGTCACCCTCCACAAAGAGAGAGGTCTTTTCTAACAGATCAGGCTCAGTAAACCGGACATAAAAGTAAAGAAAACGATACAAAAAGTGGCGTCTGGAACAGAGAAGACAACATGGGCTTTTCCCGAAAGAAAAAATAAATATTTTTTTCAGTGATTTAGAAATATCCACATCTCATCAAACTATCAGTCTTTGAGGAAATTTGTAAAAGAATTTGCCAAAAAAGTTCACACAGATCCTAATGTGCATGTTTCTATTTACTAAGTAGAAAACTGCACAGCAGACAACTGGGTTTGAGTGTGTTTGGTATTCGTCGCTGAAAGGCAAACACTGAAAGTGAAACTCGAAAAACAAAACTTTAAAGCCCTCAGCCATAAAATACTGAACAGATGGGCAGAAAATTTCAAAGCGGTTGGTGTTCAGTGGCAACATAGACACACAGCCACTGAATTAGTGGAGCTAAAAACTAAAGCGTTTTGCGAATTCTGAACAGATTTAAGAGCTTGTTCAGAACCATCTTCCCCATCCCCCCTCCCGGCTCTGAGCCTGTGTCCACATTTACCACTCTGGAAGAAAAAACCACACCAATGCAGTACATGTAGCCCCCCGGATTACCATTTGTACAGAAAACACTCATTTTGGAGAAAAAGTAGTGATAGTAGTGAAAGGCAACTGAACTAAACAGCAGTGGAGTAAGTTATGAGGGAGGATTCCCAAGCAGACGTTTTAAACTTGAGTTATTCATATCGCAAGTGTGGCAAACATGGATCACTGTGACAGCTAAACTGCTCCAGGGCAAGCTGAGCAATAAGCTTAAGCAGGCGTGAAAAGGCTTGTCCCTGTTTAATTCAATCACTATAAAACTAGACCATTACTTTACTTCAAGTGAAAACACTCATTATACCAACGAGAAGTTTCAGGAATATACCATCAGAGAATAACTACAACTATATCGAGACTAAATTATTTTATCTGCCCCTGGGGTGTCCAGCTTCGGTCATGGGGGGTCGGTGTCTGGCACAGTTTAGTGGGTTTTCTCAAACATGCTTACAAAACCTGGCGATTAGCAAATCAGTTGTACCAGGGGCTTGAGTTGTATCAGTTGTACTCCATTTAGTGTTTAATCAGGCAGTGGATCAAAACCGTACCTTTTTAGCCAAAATTCAAAGTAAACTTGATGAGGCTATATACATGTATATAGTGACACTGCGTGCAGTTTGAAGCTTTTCCTGTAATGGGGAACTAGGAGACACTAAAAGAAATGGAGGTAATTAATTATATATTAATTCTAAATAAAAGTGGCACAAACACGTCAGCTAGAAAAGCCATGCAAATGACACCACCATCATTAGTGCTGGTAGCAGCTTAGGCAACCTCTAACTAAGCTCAGCCGATCACCATCCGGATTCCACACATGAATTAAGACAGATTGGTAATGAGTGTTTTGGTAAAGACTGCTGGGCTTATTTTGTGATGTAACAAAATGCCAACAGAGAAGTGTGAGAGAGGTTTCCCTGCGATTAAATTCTCACAGACAGACAGCAGAACCACATGACGCTGAGCATACATCATGACCATTCTCAATGAAGCCAAATTCACATTAATAAGAAATCGAATGGGCAAACGATTTCTGTTCTGGATTAAAATGTAAAGAGCGGGGAGGAGGGAGTTTATTCACTGTGTGTTGAAGCCCTGTGGGGTTGGACAGCCATGTATTCAGTCATGCAGAAATACAGGGAGGTGACCAACAGGAAGTGTGTCTCTGCCCCCAACAATGTGAGCAGGGAAACGCAGCCCTCCGCTCAGCCAGAAATACATCTGAAAAATCCATCGCTCTCTCACCTCTGTGTTCCCTTGGTCTCTCACCCTCTTTGTATTCTCTGCTGGTTTTGCTGGAAGTGCATGTGCACCGTTTAGCAATCACAAACAAGGCTGTGTCCTAAATATCAATAAACTCTGTTGGCCAGATTCCTGGGCATGGATTAAACCTGGGCTTGGACTAAACTGCAGCACTAAAGGGGAGTCCTTATTGGGGAACCTGGATGCACATACAAGACCGTTCCCAGAAGTGTAATATTCACTTCGTTCAAGCATGTACACTCCAACTGGCTTAAAGGACAATTACAGCCATGTCAATTCTTCTCTTTAGGCATAATCTTTAAACTATAAAAACATTTTTCCACTGTGGTCTGACATAAAATGTGTTTCTAACAGAGGCGATTGGATCCAGGGGTGTTTAGAAATGCTTTTAAAAGCTACTCTGGAGAACACTTTTACATAATATGGTTACGAATATGTTATCTGATGCCAGGAATGTTGTTATATGATAGCTTTGAGATAAGCTTTTGCCTTAAAACCCTTGAAAGGGGTCAATTCAGGTCATAGTAAGGCAAGACAGTAGCCAACCACTGGTTCCCCTCATCTCCACTGTAAAGAAAAGAACTTTCTTCACCAGAACTTTTCACTTCAAACAAATGTTTACATCTCATCCATGGAATTCCAATTCACAAACATACTGTTCGCCTTTTGTGGGTGGAATACGTTGAATATGTTTTGTGCACTAAATACAACTTCAAGCAGATTACCACTATAATTAATGACAGAAAATGTCAATTAAAATGTAAATTTTATGTCTGGTGTGCTTTTCTATGCCGTATCGGGACATGGATCACATTGCGAAGCTACAGTCAGTGCCTCTCTCTACACACACCTACACCAGGCTCTGAAAGCGAAGCCAGTTTATGATTAGAGGTTGATGAGTGAGGTATGAAGCGTCTCTTCTCCTGCACCACGAAGACAAACCGCAGGTGAGAACACTGCTACAGTGGCAAAAGAAAGCGAACAATGCCACGCAAGGGCTGGGAGTTATCTATCTCAGTCAGCTGCTGCAGCATATTCTCATACCCTGGAGATCGAGCTGTTGGGCCAGAGAGCTTTTCAACAAGTGGTTACTTAATCTATGCTGTTCAGCAATTCTACCTTTGTCTGAAGATCTGATCTCACAAAGATACCACCTTCTAGGTCACTTCAAGTTGAATCTAGAATGGCAATCAGTTTTAGCCAAGTACATATTCACATACAGGGAATGAGACCTATCGAGTGTTCTCACGAAGAAAAACACAGCCAACATCGCAATAATACAGTGTAGTACTAGAGTGGAGATGGGCTTTGACAGCTGTACTAAACATAAAGTACATACACTTTACACTAAGGTAAAGAGTATGTGTGAACATATTTTGCATTGTGTGCATTTATCTTGTGTATCCAGCAGTAGTGCACTCTGTAGAAGAGCGTTTCTCTATAACATTTGTCTAACTCCAAAACAAGATTAAGCATTCACATCTGAGGATGGTCATAAAGAAGGAGTACCAAGTAGAAGCGGTTCATGTCAATATTGAAATATTAATATCGCCTGAACAAACGGTGCTGCTCTCAGCACTTACGCAAGATTGATGCATTCTAAACATAGCTGGCTTTTTCAAATGGTTAATGTTGGGTTGGATCTGTGAGAGGGACGGGAATAAGACTCTCCACAGCTCCTCCAAACATTTGCGAGGTTTCTCTTCACAAAGCGATTTCTCTTCCCTCATTGTGTATACAAAAAAAAAAAAAACTAAAAACTGTTTCTTTATACATCTGTTTGTGATGTCTTTATTCTTGCACCACATTATTGAGAGAAGCATCCATATGTATGGGTATGGATAAGCAGTACCAGTATTGACATCGGGATCAGTAAAATCCTAACACCACTAATCCCTGCCCACATTTCAGAAATACCATAAAGATGCATTGGTTCGCAGCTCTGGTCCTGTACACCATGACAAAACACATCCCTAGACCTTTTACTGGCCTACCTCATGAGATCATTGCCCAAAAATTCACACAGACGACAACAATAGCCTTCTGACATCTAAAATCAGGCGAAATACATGGTTTCGTAGTCCAGGGTTGCCACTGGTCCAGCATTACCCTCACTTAAATACAGTCTACACAGTTACCTCACCTAGACTGTGACCAGACGCACAACACTGGCTCTCACACAGTCAGCTATTTAATGGTCTCAGGATTTCCGAACCAAAGCCTTGGGTCTTTAAAAACAAAGCCCGACAAGACAAGAGAGAGAGGCAGCTAAGGGGCTGGCAAGTATGGAGCGATACAAAAAGAAACAGGACTAACATCTCAGCTCAGGTCTCACAATCTCCCTACAGTGACCACACACACACACACACACACACACACACACAATCTCATGTACCATATTCACCTTTACGCTGTCACATTCAACACAAGTTCAGGGCTTACATTCTATAGACTCAGAGATTTGAAAACTATAATTCCTGACATAAGGGCACCAAACAACTACATTAACAAGATTTTCAATAAAATTAAGTTAGCAAAGATAATTATTGATTCTAAGCCCAACTGGAACATTTCGTACAAACTGCATGCAAACAGAGAAGTGGGATGTCTGTACTAATCTAATCAGCCTGGCTCTGCCTCCTCTTCAACCCAAGAATATTACAACAGTGCCTCAAGCAAAAGAAAACACAACAGGGAGTAATTAGCATTAAAAACACATTTTAAAATGAGGAATCCAAACGTCAGAGACAAGCCAAGACTAGCATTGTTTTATTCATGCCCAGACTTCTTCTCCTTTCTTTCTCAATGCAAGTGAAGGACATCTACTTAAAGTTTATAAAGAAAAACTGATATATAATATAAATATATTGCTTTGATCCCCATCAGGAGCTGTTTAACCCACAAGAGGCTTATCCTATGGGAGGTAATGTCGCGAGATTTCCCAAGTGGCTGCCTCACAGATTTAGTGAGAAGGGTCACTATCCTCCACAAAATAAACACATTCTGTCAACACCGAACCATTTAAACCATTTAATTGTGATAAATAAAAAATAAATTAAGCTGTCTCTACAGGATTCGGAGCATTATGTGACATGTGAATGCTATGTATTGAAAAACAGACAAATGTGGTGTGTTTAGGCTTTGTCACCACCACGAGTATTTCTTTTTATGATGTTGAATTGTTTTTGTCTTACCGGCTAAAGCGTCCGGTTCCAGGCCGGTCTGATTGTCTAATCCACAGATGATGAAGTAGTGGGCGAAGCGGTGGGGCGCTGAACCGCCGCCCGCTGAAGCCGCACTCATCTCGGCTACAGTACTCCGCTGCGTGGGCCAATGATACTAACAAAACAGGCCCATGTCCGAGCGCTAACCGTCAAATGGAGTCACTCAGAGCGCGGTCCCTCCAAAAAACGACCTTACGAATTGAGCAACCAGGCTGTAGGAACCAACTGGACCTCTGTGCTTGCTCCTCCAGCTCCTCCGCCTCCACTGACAGGAGACTCCGAACCACAGGCTGACGACTGGACCTGCTGCGCCTTAACCAATCATCAGTGGGCCGCGCGGACCCTTTAAACACCTATCGACCAATCAACGTACACACATTTGCAAGAGCCCGTTGTTTTCAGAGCAGCCAGCGAAAAGATCTTTTGTTCGTTCGTTGTACTGAACGTATCCATATACGCGATGTGGACAGATGTATTGGGACTGCTGAGCATTTCAGCAACCGGAACTACAACGTCATTACATTCGAATAGATACTTTAATGATGAGTTGGTCACCCTGCTTTGCAACTATAACAGCCTCCACTCTTCTTGGAAGGATTTCCACAAGATTTTGGAGTGTTCGTGTGAGAAATTGTGTCCATTCATTTGATATCGCATCCATGATCCCTGCCTCGCACTCTCCGTTCTAGTTCATCCTAGATGTTGTATGTGGTTGAGGTCAGGGCTCTGTGTGGGCCAGTCTAGTTATTCTACACCGAACTCATCCAACCGTGTTTTTATGGAGTTTGTTTTGTGCACTGAGGTAGTAGGTTCTTCACCAAACTGTGTCCACAAAGTTCAGTAATTAAGAGGCATACTTTTGTCTAAATAGTGTATCTGCTCCACAAGCGGTCATACAATATTATAATCACACACTAGCCTTGACACATGAGAAAGAAGTATTAGCTTTGGGCTGTGAATATATTACCATGTCAAACATTCTATATTAGTCCAGTCTTCGTTCATTTTATTTAGAATTTATTATACTATATAAACACCCTTGGGTCACATCACCATACTGTCCCCCCACTTTTAAATTGGCTGCTACAGCCCTGTGTACAGATATATTGTACAGAGCTGTTCACAAACTCTGGAAAGGTTACTCTTATTAAAGGTTACTTTGAAACCTTACTCTTATGTTATATTTCTTTATTTGAAGTGTTTTGTATGTTGTACAACATCTTATGTCTGTTGCACTGTGTGTACACTGCTTCATCTCTCTGTACACTTGTATATAGTTGCGAAGACAATACAGTTCACTTTGACTTTTGAGTAGTTCTATGTAGTTCTAAATAAAAAAACATGACAAAACAAAAGGGCATCAAAATGGGCTATACAGACATGCAGAATCATCATCAGCTACTGGAGAAGACTGGAGACTATACTGACCGATTCTGATGGATGATCATTCTGTCTGAATGACAATACTAAACAAAAGCAATGATGCGAACTGATGATCACACTGATAATAACTATCCTGACTAATACTGACCTCACAGACCAGTAATGGCCACACTGACTGATAATAACTATCAAGACTAATAATGATCATCCTGACATAGAATGACTACACTGACCGACAATGACCATCTTGACCTATCATGACAACCCGGATCGTGACTAGACAGATATGACCATCTAGACCAATAATGGTTATCTAGTCGGATATGTATAATATAAACGGACTGACAGTGGTCACATTCGGGGCGGCTACATTCTTGTTGGCTAATAATTATTTATTTACATTTTTATTTACGATTGCAACAATTACAGAATACGGTATTATTCTTTATTTCTGTTGTTCAATCATGCTGACCCCTGCTGGCCAAAACTGTTGTATTACCGTAACATCCTGATTTCAGATTGAATAGTCCCGAAGTGTGCAGCAGTTACGAAGGAGGCGTAATTACTTGATTCGTTTATAACTATTAAGAGCATTACTGAATAGTTAACATAATATAAGCACATGGGGTCCTCTGCTGTTGATCAGGCTGTATTAACTGTCTTGTTTTGCGCAGGACACCGGAGGCCAGTGATTCTTTTATTTATGTTTCTCTTCGTTCGTTTTACAGTTGCCGCGTGCTGTCCAACCAGAACAGCGTCTCTACAACAACCACAGGCCCACCTAGTGACAAACCTACACTACTACAGTACAGTACATTATATCTACATTTTTACAGACAGTAATGTCAGTGCTACACTGTAATTTCTTTCACTTATGTTTTTGTTTTTTGTTTTTTTTGTTTTTCTTTTTCCTATTGTCTTTTGTTCTCTTTTATACTCTCTTGTTGCGCTGAGCAAGCTAATGACACAAGACTTATTTTATTACACACACCTCTTATCTTATTTTTACACCTCAAAGGACGTTATTATATAAGATGTTCAGCGAAGATCACATGCTGATGGTTTGCAGTTTCGAAGAATCTACTGTCTGACTTTACTGCACTTTTTGCAATTCTGTTTGGATTTTTGAAGTTCCTTTTTTTTGAAGACCAGAAAAATTATATAATAAAACTATATAACACAACAGTGTAACATAAAAAATAGACATTTGTGTGCATATATACATATATACATTGTTGTTTGGTGATCCAATAAAATACAATCCAGTAAAACATTTCCAGGAGAAGTTTGTCAGTGTGCGCTGGAACTATGATTTAATATGAAGGTGAGAGTATTTGGGTGTGGTTGTAGAGCGTTGTATTCCTCTGATATTTGTGCAGATCAACAGGTTAAACATCTGCAGGTAATTCAATCTGTGAGGTGGCGCACGAAAAAAAAACACGCCCTCTGGTAGCCACGGCAACCTACGAGTCGTCCAGGTAACCACGCCCTAAAGTAGCCAAAGAAACCACGCCCTTAGGGAAAAAAACAAAAGGAAAAACACACCTGACGCACAAAGAGCAGATAGTTTCGGACCGGATTCCCACGAAGGGACGTAGACAGCATGGCGGCCGACGAGTCGTTGTACGTGAGGACAGTGCTGTCCCTGCAGGGCTCGGGGAAACCTGATGATACTAGTCTAGCTCTGCCGTCCGAGGAGCGGCTAGCCCTGCCGGACCGGCGCTGCCGAGTGGAGCAGCAAGTGCAGCTCACCCTGTCCCGGAAAGGAAAACGGCACACTCTCAGAGGTAGGATTCACCAAGAGGTGGGAGGTCAGGCCCTCCTTCAGCACTGATTTGATTTCTCTGGGAATATTGGGGCAATATGAGGCTAAAGGTGATAACATCTTTTTGTGTAAGATCTATAAATGGGTCAGTCACTTTAATATCCAACGCCAGCTTACTTTTCATCTTTTGAATTCGTCATTTTTGTTTCAGGTTTTTAATTAATTCACAATAAGATACAGTAATCACAAAATGGACAAAGGTATTGGCTATTTTCAGGGTTTGTCTTAATGCTAGAAACTCATAAATGATCAAAAGAATGAATGGGCACAAGCCTTCCAAGAAGAGTGAAAGCTGTTATAGATTCTAATTGGGGACTAACTCCATGTTAAAGTCTATGTATTTGAATGTCATAATGTCATTAAACTCCCTATTAGTGTAATGAGCAGCCGTCCCAACACTTTTGTCCATATAGTATAAAATTTTAATAGAAATAATACATGAGAAAATAGGATGAGTTTTGGAAGGGTGGTTGTCCCCCACTCATGCATCACTCTGGAACAAAGCAGGAGGATGTAGAATAAGCTTCTGTTTTTCTCTCAGGGAGTGTGTCTACCAGCCAACTAGCGATCACCACGCCAGTCAGGAATGGTTCAGTAAAGGTACAGCTGTTTTTCCTTTATATTATTGTTGTCATAAAATGTCTCTTTAAAGTGCCTAACAACCGCCAACTGGCTTTTTCACGCACCAATAGAAATTCTTAAAATTTACTTGATTAAATTAGGGTTTCATTTTCACAGATGATTCAAATGAAATTATTTTTACCACAGGGCTCATCTTTCACATCAGAGTCGATGAGACCAGTGCGGAGGGTGGATGTTTCACATAGGCCGAGTCCAGGGCTCCCTCAGGTTAATGGGGGCTGTTGGACTTCACGGTACGGCTATTCTGGAAATGGCTTCTGCTGGAACTCTGCGGCCTTTACGCTGCCTGCCATGCGATCTGTGTATTCAGCCGACCGTCTTCAGACAGCTGTCCCTTCGCAGAATTATGCACACTCTGAGTCTTTTCGGAACACTCGCTCTTTCATGGCAGGCCGTTTTGGTACACAGCAGCTCTCCCGAAGGCTGGACTATGAGCTGGACGCTTTGGACGATGTCTTCCTGCCCAGCAACCCACAAGTAGGCCCTCTCCGATCAGACCATCACCAGATGTTTTTGGAGAGGCAGAAGTTGCAGAGATCTCTCAGTCTGCACCAACAGCGGCAGTACGGATCGCAGGATTTGTCCTGGCTGGTCTATGATGGGAGGGAAAGGCAGGAGGCAACAAGCAGACGGCCTTCACAAACCGCCATACTGGTTAATGCTGAAGCAAAGACAAATGGGACAGTGCTCGCCTTAGAACCTGAGATCAAGCGAGAAGCAAAGTTTGAATCTCTAAAGTAAGATCTTTACTCCTAGAAGTCTAGATTTGTTCATCATTTTGCAGTACAACAATTAAGTAATACAGTATTATTTATATGTAAGTACATATTTAATGACATTGTAAAGTAATTACATTTAGCTTCCCAGGGGCAAGTTGGAGTACATTATTTAAGGTTATGTATGTATGGATGTCTATCACACTTCAATGAGTATTTGAAAAAGGCATCAGGATATTAATACAGGATAACATGGGAAATCCCATGTTATATTGTTACATAATGTATTATAATACATAATGTTCACATAATGTTCTATTGTTAGAATTAATATATTTTCTTCATAACCTTTGTCACTATAAAAATGTTCTTAAAAACATTGTGTGTCTGTGTGTGACAGAAGGGGAAAGCAAGGTACAGAGATGACTCTGAAGACGTCTGTGAATCTTCTCACTCAGCAGAGCACGGAGAAACAGATGACTGCTGCGATGTTCATACAAAACCAGTGCTACAGCAGTGCAGATGCCAAGAAAATGGTAAGTAGCACCACCTTTTCTACAGTGTGACTGTAGAACAACTGTACACCATTCTCAAGCAGAACAGTTTCAGCTGTTTTTGTTATGTGAGTAGTTGTTGTTTTTGGAGTGATAAATGGACTGTGACTCATCTTTGCCTTCTTAGCTGCTTCACCTGCGTGGCATTCCGAAGCTGTTGAAGCTCCTGGGTTCTGAAAACGAGGAGCTGCAGCAAGCCGCAGCAGGAGCGCTCCGGAACGCCGTATTTGAGGACAGCGATAACAAAATGGAGGTGAAAGATTGTGATGGTGTTGCTGTGATCCTGCGTCTGCTCAATGTGAACCGGGACGTTGAGACGCGGCGGCAGCTCACCGGTCAGTTACCAATTTGGAGCATTATGATTTAGAAATGTCTTTTTGCTGAAGTTCTACATACAAACACACACTGATCAGTAAACAGGTGACAACAGGGTACCTTTGCTCCTCATGTATCTCAGTACATGAGCGAGTCATGTGTTGAGATACATGAGGAGAAAGGTACACTCAATGGGCACATGACCATGAACTGGATCATGGAGCAAAGGAAGAAGGGTCTAATGACTACCTTGTCTAATGAATCACATTTGATTCTACATTATTCACATCTCTCACCGGTGAGAGATCTGGTACCAGAGATATCCCACTGTATGATACGGGCAGGCCAGCGGAGGCGGTGTCATGCTCTGGACAATGTTCTGCTGAGGGATCTGGGGTCCTGGTGTTTATGTGGATGTTACTTTGACATGTATGATCTGACTTAAATATTGTTACACACAAACACCCTTTCATTGCAACAGTATTAATGGCAGTGGCAGGGTAATGCTTGCTGCCACATGCAAACCTTTTTCTTGAATGGTTCAACAAACATAACAGACTTTAGGCTGTTGACTTGGTCTCTAAACCATTGGACAGTTTTTGTCCAATCCAAGGGGCCCCGCCTTTACAGGAGTTAAAAGGATTTGCTGCCAGTGTCTTGGTGCAAATGCGTTCAGAGCCCGTGTCTTTGTGGGTTAGAGTTGTTTTGATGGCAAGAGAGAAACCTACAATCTTAGACAGGTTGTTTTAATGTTGTCTCTGATTAGTGTATTAGGCCCTGCTTCTAGACTTACTTTACTTCAAGTAAAAATAATATAAAGTGCTTTTTGAAATGGCTTTTTAGAGTATTTAGCTCAAGTAGTCCATCTCTGTTTCTTAAAGCCACTTAAATCCACATCCACTATACTTAAACAACACATGTTGAAGAAAAGTCAGAAGGTAAGACAAAGGAAGGGATGGGGATTAGGATTTTTTTTTGTTTGTTGGTGTTTTTTGTTTTGTTTTTTTGTTTTTTTTTAGAAAAAAGCCAGAAAAATGAGACATAGTTGGTCACCAATGTGCTCCTTGAAGAGGTGGGTCTTCAGGCGAAGCTTGAAGACAGCGAGAGATTCTGCAGATCTGATTGGAAGAGGGAGTTCGTTCCACTGCTGGGGCCCAAGACTGAGAAGAGTCTTGATGCATGTCTCCCTCTTCATTTGCGCAGCTAAGGCCCAAGATAGGCCGTGGTTGAAGCCCTAAGTGGTTTAGTTACCTTCTGTAGAAGTCCAGCCAGTAGAAAGTTGCAGTAGTCCAGTTTGGAGATAACCAAAGACTGTACGAGAATCTGTGTAGCTTTTGTGATGAGAAAGGGTCAGAGAAAGACAGATCTTCATCTAGCGCAACACCATGATTTCTTACTTTCTTAGGAGAAGATTGATTTGCTGAAGGACTCCCTTTGATGGAGTTCAGCTTGAGGTGGTAGGCCGCCATCAAAGAGGAGATGTCAGCCAGGCACTCAGAGATGCGGGTTGAGGCCTGGTTGTCATTGGAAGGGAAAGTGTTGTGTAGTTGTCTCATCAGCATAAAAGTGGTAGGAAAAACCATTTGAGGCTATTACATCCCCGAAGGCAACCAGTATAAAGAGAAAAGAGAAGTAGTCCAAGGGCCAAGCCCTGTGGAACACCAGTGGATAAACTTCATGGAGCAGACTGGGTGCCTTGCCATGCTAACTGGTACCTCCGATCATCAAGGTAGGATGCAAACCAGGTCCAGGCTGTGCCCGAGATCGCAAGGTGTGGCGAGGAGGATTTGGAAGACAGGTTGGCTGATCTAGCTGCATGAAGTTCTGCATGTAGAGCAGTTTCAGTGGGGTGTGCCACCTTATACCCGGACTAAAGCATGTTCAGACAGAGAAATTAGTTGATTTGGTTATACATTAATCCCCGGCTTTTTGGAACGTGTGTTTTAGGTGGAAAAACGCCAAACAAATGCCCATTTTCATAGTGTAAACCCTAAATATGCCTCAAATATGCTCCCAAAACTCTTTTATTTCCTTCTAAATTAAGTTTAAGGCATTACCATTATAGAAAATGTAAAGGTAAACCTGTATTGGTCTCTATAATTTAATTTCCAGAATAAAAATGCAAGGACAAAACAAAAACGAGAAACACTGAGATGATCCACAGGGGAGATTCTGGTCTGGAGCGGCACCGGCGCTTCAAACAGCAGCAGCAGGGAGAAATCAATATTTAGAATTAGAAAACATTATTGATCCCAGGGGGAAAATGTTTAAAAACTGTTAGCATTAGCAGTGTGCTGCAGCCAAAACAATGTCTCACAAGAAAAGAAACGTTGAAATAACTCTCTCTACCCACATGTTTAGACTGGGATAACTGTTGAAAATGGGGCAACAACACTAAAATACGAAGACAAGACACGGAGCAGTCATGCACACACACATACACACACACCCACACACACTCTCTCACTCTCTCTCTGATTGTATGGCGGTGACGCCAATGTGTTATACATTTAATATACTACCAGGCTTCCAGTCACAACACGAAGGAAATACAGATTTCTAATCCTTACAATCCAGGCTTGAAAAGGCAGTGCTACTTCTGTTGTCCATGTTGAGAATTATACCCCTCCACAGCAGCTCGGAGGCCCCACAGGATACTTGCTGATCCCTCTGCCTCAGAAGACTGTCTGCCTTCCATAATTATGTTCTGCAACTTATTAACAATTTATCTTAACAATACTTAAACTATACTTTAAATAAAAAAGGGTGAAAAGGCTCTATATGCACATTCTGTAAACAAAAGCTTCTGCTTCAGAAATATTAATGTTTGAGTCAGAATCTAAAATAATCAGAAACTTCAGGCACCACAAACCTGTTGACTAATTGGTTACATTTGGGTATAAAGGTACATTATGTAATTAAAAATATATATTATTATTGTTTAGCTTTTGAGTTTGTATTGCCATAAAGATTGTACAGTTGCCAGCAAAAGTTTAACAACCCCAGTCAAATTATATGTTTTGTAACTGTAAGTATAAATCTTCAGCAGAAATTATGTTTAAATACATTTAAACTTTTAGCATGTTGGAAAAAACAAACAAAACCTTTGTACAGTTTCCATTTAGTTCACATTTAGTATGTTCTATTAATTCAGTGACCAGGGATTGTGTATTACGATGTGAAGAAGCTCTCTGGAGAGAATGCACTTGTTTTCTTTTAGAACAGCGTCAAAAAAAATAAATTTTGCATTTTACAAGATGGTTTCTCAAGTCCAAGTGGGAGCATTTGGAGTTGGACAGTGTCTGTATTTGTTCTACTACTAATTTCCCTTTTTATCCTAATGGTACTTAAGCCTCCAAATGTTATTTTGCTCCTCAGGGCTGTTGTGGAATTTGTCCTCTCACGACATGCTGAAGGAGCAGCTGTGCCACGACGCAGTAAAACCTCTAACTGACACTGTGCTGGTGCCCTGTTCAGGTGTCTCAGAGGGGGAGGATCCCAAACTGGAGCTGCTGGCTGATTCTGAGGTTTTCCTCAATGCTACAGGCTGTTTGAGGTGTGACTAAAGCACACAGAGTCCATGTAAAGAAAACACCATTAGATCTTGATCTGTGTTTGCTGAGTTACGCAGTAAATATGTTCTCAAAATGCTGTAGTAAGTGTGGGTGATTTATTTATGTGTCCGGGTATCTGGATTTGTTTTTGGTTTTTTCTTGTTTTTAGAAATGTAAGTTCTGCTGGTCCAAATGCACGTAAAGCCATGAGAGACTGTGATGGTCTCATCGACTCCCTCGTTTATTATGTCCGTGGAACCATTGCAGATTACAAACCTGATGACAAGGTATCCTAACTATTGTTCCTGTTCGTGTCCTGTCTGAACATTTACACAGTTTAATCTTGTCTATTGTACACTTCAGCTAAATGGTTTTGAATCTTTTGTCTCACTTGTTGTAGGCTTTAGAAAACTGTGTGTGTATCCTGCATAACCTGACCTATCAGTTTGAGTCAGAGCTGCCTGAAACACACAGACCAGTGCTGCAGGAGTCCAGCCAGAGTCTTGCACTCGAGACCCACACGCCTGGCTGCTTCAGAATCAAGACCACCAAAGACACTGAAGCGGAAAATGTTAGTGATTTTGTTTTAAACCCGTTTAACCCCGAACCCTCTGTTTTCATTCAGTGCATTCATAGTATTATATTATTATTATTGACTATTAGAGGAACAAACTGTTGTAGTGTTGCTGTTCTCATGGTTGCCGGTCATTGTTTCAGCACTCAGAGTCGGACTGCCCCCTGCTGGAGGAAAAGGGGAACCCTCATGGTGCTGAGTGGCTCTGGAGTGCCATCATCATTCGCATGTATCTGTCTCTTGTTGCCATTAGCAACCGCCAGCTAACGCAGGAGGCTTCCATAGGAGCCATGCAGAACCTCACGGCAGGCAATGGAGGGGTACTGTCAGGCTTATAAAATGACTCTTTTGAGGGCTGGAGTGTCTACATTATGATCCCTGATGTGCTGCTTGTGTTTTTTTCCTTTCTGCCACTGCTACTGTATATCTACCATAAGACTGATCACGATGGACAGTAGTTTCCATTCAACTCCCTGTACCTACTAACGAACAGAAAACAAGAAGATGCCAATGAACATTGAAAATAGTTTGAAAACTTTATACATGCTCTTTGTCGCTGAGTTATACATATAATGTAGTATAGGAGTTACATGTTATAGTTTCAATGATTGGTGATTATTCAGGGACCACTGGCTTTCATATATTCTTAGCAATACTGGCTACTCTGGATAAACTGATCAGCAAATTTTTATAGTACATGCTACCATTAAATCTTCAGCCTTTGACTGAAGAAGTTGTGTGTCAGGTATTCATTAAATATTTTATAACAAAACAGCCCAATCAATGGGTTTTCCACAATCTTTGGCTAAATATGTTACATTTAGGGTATTAAAAGTTGCTCAAATAACTCTACTGAACAAACATGAAATAGTGCTACCTGTCCAGTCACATTTTATAGCAAACCTAATTATTTTCACCATGCCCACCAGGTCTCGCAAGCAGTCGCCCACATCATAGTGCTGAGGGAGAACGGCCTGCAGCAGATAAAGAAGATGCTCCAGGAGCAAGAGGGGGAAGTGAGGAGGGTCTCTGTGAGTCTACTCAAAAACTTGTCCCGCTACAAAGAACTCCATCCAGACATCAGTGCGTACCTCGCAAACGTTACTCTCACACACAATCCATGTTTTTTAAAATAAAACTGGGATGTTTTATTGCCAACATTTTCTTCTCTTTTTTTCATTTTACTGGGAAAGCTTTGCTTCGTCTCACTTTTGATTGAGCTTGTAATGTTTGTTTTGATTCTGTCTAGTTAAACAGGTGTTGCCAGACCTGGTTGCTATCCTTCCTATATCTGACACAAACACAGAACACCCTGTGGAGGTCACGTTACTCTGTCACATTCTCAACAACCTGAGCCAAGCTTCTGTACAAAACACCCGGTCCCTTCTCAACCATGGACTGCTACCCAGGATCATTAAACTCAGTACCAAAGACCACAGGTACCCATTCATGATGCCGTATATCAGGGGTGTCGTAGAGTTTGACACCACTACCTATATAAACATGATATCATATGTATTATAATATTGTATACACAATTTTAATTGACCATTTCAGTGGGGTTTAGCTCTAGACTTTGTTGCTATTTGAAAATGTTTTTTCTGTAATAGCCTGATAGATCAGTCTGAATTTGTCTAACATTTACAAAATGAGTTAAATGTACCTGTATTTTCAGTCTTTCTTGCTCGTGTGATTACATGTCCTATCAGGCCCAGAATTATGAAAACACCCTTAAAGCAGAACACTTTTTACCTGCTTCAGTACTGGAGGGGAGCGCTAGCTTACATCATCAGGACAAACAGCATTTCAGTTCAGCCAGATTTAACCTGACCTAACTGGTCCAAAAGGGTTTCTTGTTTAATCAGTCTGTGTAACTCTCAATTACACCTAGATACCAATGCTGTCAGTCTAATTCCACATGTTGGGAAAGTGTCTTTCTGAAAGGGGAGCTATGAACTCTGACAAAGTGGTTGTTCAAGGCTGTGTTACTGATAGTGGGGACTTGTTTATCCTAAAGTCATTCCTGACCAGATTCATAGAGCTTTTCAGACCAAAACAAGTGTAAAGCATTTTTAATTTCCATTAAATACCTCTGAAGGTCCCATACCCCCTTTCATACAGTATTTAAACAGTTCAGTGTAATTACCACCATAACTGGGCTAAAATTATTAGATCGGACCCCCTGCTCACAAACGATCAAAACTGACAGGCAGTACAGCAAATACTCCTTCACTGTATTGCTTGTCTTAGGGTTAATAAATAATTTAATATAATAAGTTTTCATTTTATTTATTTGAATTTTAAGATACGGACCCACAAGAGCTGGCCAGGCTGCTGGTGTTCTGCTGCAGACAATGTGGAAGCACTCTGACCTCCATGGGAGCTACAAAAAGGTCAGTGTCTGATTGTTCAGCAAAGTATAAATTGATAGAGTGGTTACGGTTATAACTATTATATTTCGTAATTTCTTCTCTTTTCCTCTGTGGCAGGCTGGGTATAGGAAGGCAGACTTCATAAACAACAGAACAGCGAAGGCAGTCCGTTCTGCTCGTGACTGACCTCAGGTGGAAAACAGCGGGAATTACAAAAGAAAGACTAAACTAGAAGAACGACCTCCTGTGTTTCAGACACTGGAGATAAAAAAAAATGGGATGAATTGTTTTTTACAGGTGTAACATTTTGTGATGTTTTTTCAATCTATATATAAACATAGTCTGGTTTTTTTTTTATTAAATTGCTTTAATGTCAATCTTGAGTCTTCTTTCATTCTTCAGCCTGATCCGTACCCTGATATTTGCTTTTCTTGAATTAAAAAAGTTTCATGTAGTACATAAACAATGTTGAAGTTTCAAAACATAAGATTCACTACTCGCCCATACAGTCCAAGTATTGAAACAAAGCTGCCAGAAACAGTCTGTTTTATATTCCATGATGTCACGAAGGGCAGTCTGCTCATGAGGGACTGCAGAAGTTTCGCCTGCTCATTTACACAGTTGTGTTGCTTTCACGTGCTGACTGGGAAGTTGTCCATACCTGGCACAATAAAAAAGGAAGCCAGTTGTGATTATTATGATTATTTAAACCAATATTAAAACAATGTCTGTCTGTCTATCTATATGGCTGTGAGTGTAATAAATATTAAGTTAAATGTGTAAGTGCTGGCCATTTCCCTTTATGAAGATAAAACAACCTAATTTATTATTGTTCTTGCCATATACAAACACAGATTTCATCAACAGGCTTCATTTAAAAATCAGACAAATGTAGTGTATGGGCCCTTCAGAGTCAGTAAACTGCAAAGTCACATCAGACTAGATTTAGGTTCATGGAATATATATAAGGTTTCATAACCTCATGTATTCTATGCATGGCATGTTGGAGGGAAAATGTGAAATATGTTATTATGGCTGGGGGATGGAGAGATCCCAACAGCGACATCCCATCTAAATATTTCATTCTTTAAGGATCTAAGAACAGACCGTCCTGAGCTCCTGCGCCTGGGTCTCCTCCATATTGCAGAAAGTGGACACACAGGCGACCTGAGAATATGTGATCTGCTGACATCAAGCTACATTTTTGCGAAACCCAGCTCCATACATCCTGTCTGATAACACAAAGAGCTCTTGACTGTTTAGCAGGTGAAGCTGTCAACTCAGTAGGCAAGTTTAAAGCCGCTTAAATGCTGAGTGTATAGCTGGGGGGGAAAAAATCTATATCAGGGTTTCAATCATCCCACCTATTGACCAAGGCTGTCTCTGAGCTTTCACCAGATGTGTACTGTCAGAGCAGATAAGCAGGACACACTCTGCTCTCTCCCAACATTCTGTGAAAGGATTGTGTAGAATCCTCTTAATGACCTTCGTAATGCTCCTTAAAGGAAGGTTCTGATAGGGCAGCACATCTTGGCATACTAGAGGAAGACCTTAGGACAGAGGGCTTCTGAAGCTGCATCAGCCATTAAAACAGTTTATTTGTAGGGTTTGTAGGATAATAAGGGTTATCTTATTTCATCTTATCCCTGTGGATTCAGCCATGCATGCTCTTCCATTGGTTAGGCTTATTGAATTGTAGAGGACTTAACACAGTTTGATTTCCAGTGAATGAGACCAAACTGCGGCCTAGATATGTGACTAATATGTTAAGTTTCACACTGACCACATCACACTCAATCTACATTTATAGCCCAGCATGTACATGTATACCACCGTAAGATGACTTGTTATTTTTGCTAGTTTATAAATGGAGGTCTTATAGAGGACAGATCATCCTTGAGTGTTATATCATAAAATGGACTGCTATTTGGCTTTCAGCAGATGTAACCATTTACTGCTCCTCACCCGCTTCTTTCTAGGCTCTCCCTTCTCTCCTACATGCCTCAGCCCACAGGGCTGGTCCTGATTTATGAATGAACGATTATGCAACCCTCAGAGACTGCGGAGACGCAGAGCGTCCACTGCAGTGTTTCCTGCACTGGCCTAAGACACATGCCAGGCCCTATCTGAGGCAAGGGCAGCTTTTACAGCACCCTCTTCTGCTTACAGTCACCATCTGGGTTGGGCTGTTATATTACCAGGCAACCGCAGTATGACTACATGTCCTCCAGAAAACCTAGATGACTAGATATCTAGTAATAGCAGCCATAAACATAAATATAAATAGATATATAAATAGCTTCCTGCCATATCAGAGCCACAGAATAGCTCTGATAGGAAGATAATCAGTGGTGGGGTTCAGCTATCTTAATAATAACACTAATAATAAGTAACAGGGAATGTGAAAGTGCTTTAAACATGACTGAGGCCAGACATGTGCTGACATATCTCCATATCTGTCTTCTATGATGTGACTCACTGCCCTTGTTTACTTGGTATATCAGGCCTCTGAGAGAATGAAAGAATGATAAAAGAATCAGAGAGATCTCATAAATATCACAGTCAATGACGGTGTTTATGATGCAAATTATAATGCTATCTCTTGTGCTGTGCTTTCCCACAATCTGTAAATTATAATGTCCCGCCTGTGTGTTTGTGTCTCTGCATGATTACATGCTGGGCCTCGACGTTTGCTCTCGACCTGTCGGTGGGATTAGGAAACAGAAATCTCGTCTAAGGCTGAAGGCCTCATTTGCCCTGTGTTATTACGACTACTTGGAGCGTCGTCTCTCCAAGTTGGATGGCCTAATGGTTAAGGCATCCGCTCTGC
>JBBPDH010074543.1:0-21194 GCA_037974565.1 Clupeocharax schoutedeni | reverse complement strand
TTTATGTTAATGTTGATGACTGGCAGTGAGTTCTTAAAAATAAAACTGCACTTTCCAAATTTTTTTGTATTATGATGTTTTTATTTTTCTGAGAAATGCTTGGTTTTCACTGAACCCGTAGTCATATCGTATCGTATCGATATCGAGATATCTGGCATGAAAATCGAGATATGAAATTTTGTCCATATCGTTCAGCCCTATACAGAAGTGGCCCAAAACAGGAATCTGGTTTTGATTTTATTCAAAATATGATGGACACAGACAACCAATTAATGGGATCTGAGCAATAAATCTAAATGTAGCCAGAGTGGCCCAAAACAGAAAATATCAGATTCCACGTGTGCCGTAATGGAACAAACACAATCCATTTTATTTGGTGTGAAAGTAATGTATTGAAGGTTCAGATCAGGTTCAGCTGACAAATTTAGCAGTACCAGATCACTTCTTAAAGGCTGCGTTCACACTCCAGTTAAAAGTGGCCCAAGTTGGATCTTGTTCTCCATACTTAACACATTTGTTTTTTCATTTAATCAGTTCTAATTCTGGTTCCAGTTCTGCTTATCGTTTCCGGGTCTATCAGTTCCCCATTTCGAATCCATAAAGGTAAGAAGACAAATGTTTAGATAACAAAAATATCTTCATTCAAAATGTCACAGCAGCAACAGGAGTAAAACGCTAAGCGAAAATGTTACTTAATACATGGAACAAATAAATACTTAATACATAAATAATGAACACATTGCTGCGTGTTGTATTAGACTGAAACGTGTCCTGGCAGACAGCCACGTGTGATCTTGCAGATGTGTAGTTTTTACAAACCAGCAAGCAGAACTGAGATTTGACCAAAAAAAGAGAACCCGTGTACTAGGTATTTATTTTCTTATCCTTTCTCATTTTGATCCTGCTTTTGTTTCCTACACTGTTAGAGCCTCAAATTGGTTCTTTTGGACATGATGGAAAGGACTCCCATCGCGTATCTCACTATAGTTCTGTAAGTTCAACATCTTCTGTGGTTGTGAGGGTTTTGAAATCCCAACCATTTCCTTCCTCAGATGTTTGTGACACCATCTTATTTTTGTTGTGTTCTGATCTACAGAGGTATAGACATCACTTTGGGCAGGAGTACTGAAAGGCTACTGGGTTGAGTGTGCAGTATTTCTATCAGTACCTCTGATAGAAGTACACTTACTCTACAGCATTTATACCCCAGCGGTTGTTGCATATAGCACTGTTTTTCATGCGGTATATAGTGTATTTTATACAATATATTTAATATATTTCGTACTGCATAATAGATACAATATATAGTGTATTTCATAGGGTATATAGTGTGTCAAATGGTATATTTCGAACTCTATATACTGTTTCATACAGTAGACTTGAGTATACAGTGTATTTTGGACAGACTAGTGTATTTAGTGCATGTTATTTTATACAGTATATTTCGTACAGTATACAGAATAATGTATTTTATACTGTATACTTCATACAGTATATTGTGTATATTCTACAGTATTTAGTGCATTTTATGCCGTACAACAGCTTCTGAACACACATCATCCCGGTTTCTGGAGACGTGGTGGGTGGTTGGGCTTTCTGAGGTTGTGGCAGCGTTCCAGACTGGAGGCTCATATATTTTGTCATGTCTGCAGACTGATGGAACGGTCAGGCTTCATTAGATGGAGGCAGAAATGGGCTATGGAGAATGCACTCTTCTTTAACTCTGCATGCAGGTACATGAGCACGAGGTGTCTCTTTCCCTCTCGCCAGATTCGACCACTTCCAAAGCATCTGCTGCCTCTGGTGTGTCGGTTTCGTCTGGGAAGCCGGTGGGTGGCACACAGTCAAGCCCCATCTTGCATGCTACTGCTCAGCTATGCAGCACCTAAATCCAGAAGAAGCATCAAAGTTGTTGATAGAACAGGGTTTTTTTTTGAAGCTGCAGTTTTATTTTCAAATAATAATTTTTTTAATATTGTTTAGCTGAGCCAGAGTTAAAAGTTCTCCCTCCAGGACCACAAGCAGAAGCCGGAGATGAGACCTGGCTGGCCCGAACCAGCGGGCGGCTATAAATAAAGCCAGTTCTGGAGAAAAAGGTAGTGGATGGAAAGAGAATATGAACACATTAATAATTCAGACGAGGGCCACAGGTGTGCCCTGACCTTTCCGTGCAGTGGCTTGGTGGCTTTGAAGTGGTGATTCTGACAGAGGGTCCGTCTGGACTGCATAACTTCATATGAAGGTTAGATAGAGAGCCTCATCCAGGACGATGGGGGCTGCTGGAAATAGTGGTACGAATATGTCGAAAATGGTCAAATTAAAAGTTTTCCCTCTTTACCTTGAGTGTAGTCAAAACATGCTCTTTGTCTGCGGATTGCTTCTTTATTATCAGGCTGATCTAGGTAGCAAGTAATTGATAGCTTCCAGATAGCATCATGCTAAGTCATCACACACTTGTTTAGTAACTGTAAATAGATTCAATATCCCCATATTTAATGCATTGAGATATCCATCTTAGGTATAATTACTATTAAGAGCAAAATTAGTTAATAAGTATATGGTAATTATTTTAATCATTCAGAATAGATATTAGGATTGTACTGATACCAATATCAATATGATACTGTTCATTAATATTGATACTTATCAACAGTTTTATTGAGCCTACGCTCTGCAATTTGGTGCCAAGAATGCTTGTGACATAAAAAGATATGAAACGATTCTGTGATTATTTTATTTAACTGTTTTCTGAGTTACCCGTGGATATAATGAGGGATGTGCGTTGTTACACTAAAAACTGTGCATTGGTGATGTGTTAGGTGGTGCTTCATCCCACAGCTGAGTTAGAATGTATTAATGCTGCAGAAACACTCGTATCAGCACCGTTTGTCCAACATATTCTCCAGACTTTAGTACTGACCAGTCAGAAACTGGTACTAGTGTAATGCTGGTTCTCCATAATAACCATCAGGTGAGCAATGAGGCTATAGACTCACTATATATTATGGGCCTCCATGTCTTTATTATTCCATTTTTAAATTCAGATTTTAAGTCCACTCGTAACAGTAGTGTAACCACTCGTGCAGCATCTCTGCTTCAAGAGGCAGAGTAGTCTTATCTCTACTGATTGCACCTACAACTTAATCTTAAAAGGTTACTGTTTAATTTTTGCTACCTTTTTTTTTGCGAGAACAGAATGATGTTAAACTATTGCTCAGACACTTGGCCTGAGTTCATCCCACAAAAAGACACTGATTAACACCTCCCTCCCCTTTGATGAAAGAAAGGCTGTTGGATGCTTTACGGCCGAAACCTCCTCGTTATCAGGTCTTAGTATGTGGAGCTACTGGTGAAGAGCATGGCTGCACAGCGGAAAAAAATGTCAGCTAAAATTAAAATTACCCTAACTCTTAGAAAGCAAGCGTTTGGGTTTTCAACATCACATAGAACCAAAGTTATTTAAATGTAAATATCATCATTTACAAACAAATTGGCCAATAGAAGAACTTTCCAGACAGTCTCCACCCAGTGAGTGAAACACCAACTTTCGACTGTTTTACATCACTTTTATATGATAAAATCAGATTGTACTAATACTCTGAGATCTAAGGGTTAAAAATGCCATAAAAACTTATTTACCTCCTGTCCCAATGGATATATTATCTTCTATATACTGTACAAAATATATACATATATACTGATGCAAAAGATTAAATAGGGCTGCAACGAAGTGTCCAAATCCAATATTGTTCTCATAATAATGTATCGACACCAGTTCGACACAGTAAAACACAGAAAGGTGGTCTCCTCAGGCCCTCTGCTGGAGAAACTTCAGACTGCTCGACGTGAGCAAGGAGTGGAGATACTAGAGAAGCACGCCCATCCCTGACCGACTGACAACTAAATCTTCACAAACTCGCCTCCACACGTATACAGGAACTGTACTGGACCTAAACTGCACTGCAAGTACACAGAAATTACAGCACACTTTGATTTTCCTGTGTCTCAGCCCCTCAATGGCATTTGTAATGTGTCGGTAGGGTAATTCTCACCACACCGTTTATGGCTTGTTGTCCCAAAAACACGTCCAAGGAGTCGAATCAGTGGAAAGTTTTTCTGTCAGAGCTGCTTTTGGTACTGTGGTCTTTTTTCGACCAATCAGAAAGCAGTGACATAGTCGACTCGACCACAGGTGCTTTTGTCGCTGCCATCGAACTGCACGGGTATGGCTCCGGTACGGGTCACTTTATTGGTAACAGTACAGCGCAGTTCTTTGGGCCAGTGGAAAAGTGCCTGTATGGACAGAAGGACAAGCTTGAAGGTGGTTGCTGGTGCTGCTGCACTTTTGTCTATGGGAACAAACCCAGTGGCACCATGGTGCTAATTTTCCTAACAGTGTGGATGGCTCCCGGGACGTGACGGGCCAGGAAGCGAAGTTGAAAAGGGTGGGTGGTTATACGGCACGTCTGGAGCTGGAGGGAACCTGCTGTGAAGAGTGGCAGGGGGATTGGTTGCAGTTGACATTGTTTAAATCGAACTGTTCTTCACCAGGCAATTAACTCTGTAATCCAAGCTGGAGCTGAAACCGGAGCCACCGCCGCACCCCCTCTCCCTCAGGTTAGGTGCTAAGGAGCTCTTTATTTTGGCAGCTGAAGGTTTGGGAGCGCTTAACCAGGTCCTTCAGTGCTGCCTTCAGATTCCTGGAGCGATTTGTGTGTGTTTGCATGTCTGTGTGTGTGTCTGTGGAGGAAAGTAGCATGAAAAGCTTAACCCTTAACAATCTTGACTGATTGTTGTTACTACATGTTCAGTTTATGTAATTATTTTAATGCAATTTAGGGCAGGACAATAAATTGTCTACTAATTTTTATTGCAGTATTGACCTCAACTATACTGATATCGCAATATGCAAATGAGTCTTAAACCAGTCATGTTTCCAGGTGAGTTACTGGGGGCTCTGACGAATCAAGGTGTTGATGTAATCCAAACAAACGTCCAATTATTTTAGTTTGATGAGTGGATGGCCAGAGCTAAACTTCTTCAGTTAGAATAAGGAGACATATTTAAATGGGTTGGTTTTGTCACATCATGAAAACAATGGTTTGAAAATGGGGCTGTTTTTGTAGCTTACTTTCCATAAGTGGACTGAATGGATGGAGGAAATGAAATGAAACCAAAAAAAATTGCCTGGGAGGTGTTTGCAACAGATGAAAGGACAAAATCTGTTCATCTTCTTGCACTATATTTTAGCACTAGAACTCTCCTCTGGTTCTCATGCAGTCCTTAAACTTGAATGTTTCCTCAAATTGTTTGGATAAAAGCCAAATGAATGTAACGTAGTGTAAAAAAGTTGGTCATCAGCACGAGGGATTAACAGGTGAAACCAAACAGAAGTTTTGTTCGTTTTATGTTGCTTGGAGTTTTGAATACTTTTGAGACTCCTCTAATTTTTGCTTTTGGGGGTCTCAAGCATCAGCCTCTCTCTGCTGATATAAAAATGTAGAGTATCAAACAACGAAAGTTAACTGGGCTCAGACTGGCTCTTAACTGATTCACTGATTAGTCTCAAGACTAAAGATGTGCGAAAGTTCAGCCAAAGTAAAACCAAACATTTCGTCATTGGTGGGATGGGAGTTGATGGGGGCTGAGTGAAATAAAAACCTAATATTTGTTATTGGGGATTTATATAACTTGATTAATTATTGAAACTGTCATTAGATTCTAGATGTAAGTGACAGTGTCTGTCCTGGAGCTTTGCCTCAGTCAGAGTTTGCAGCTCTTCTGCAGCCTACTTTCGATACAGCTTCAAATAAGAGGTTTTAATTATAGACAAACCTTCAGTCTGACAGAATGAAACATGGGAAACACAGATGGCACTCCAAATGTAGTTGGACATGAGTGGGTTAACTAGGTACCATTTTCTCTCTCTCTGTATGTCTCTCTTTCTCTCTCTCTCTCTTTCTTTCTCTGTCTCTCTCTCTTTCTCTCTCTCTCTCTCTCTCTCTCTCTCTGTCTGTCTCTCTCTCTTTCTCTCTCTTTGTGTCTCTCTCCCATGGCTGTGCTGATGCCACTGTAATCGATGATTAATTTAGCCCACCCCTGGATATTTATGCATATGCATGGTGTAGGGGGGTATTGATTAATGGCCGGGTTTGTGTTTGCTGTGCATTTTTCAAAAATAACGAGAACAGAATGCAGATTGAGTGTGTGCAGAGTTTTCTCAAGGGGTTTCTTGGTTTCTCTTCCTTATTCTCTTTCTCTCTCCACCTTTCTTTTTTCATCTCTCCATCTCCCTCCCTCTCATTTATATCAAAGAAAATGCAGAATTAATAAAAGCTGAGAAAATGAAATAATGTAATTTAGTTTTTGCTTCAGCAACGTTTACCTCTGCGAAATCCAGCTAAAAGCAAGGAGAGAGAATGGCAGAAAAAGAGGAGAGAAAATGTGCACCCAGGCAAGGAAAGGAAGGGGGAGGCGACAACAGAGGAGAGGAGAAAAAAAATCAGGGAAGAGGGAGAGAGACAGACAAAGAGAGAGAGAGAGAGAGAGACTGGATGCAGATCCTTGTCATTATAATTCGCGAGTGGGCTAAAGTTCGCCGGCAGCCGCTGCCGCTCTCTGATTGGCTGAGGAGGGGTGAAATTAAAACCACGGTAAACTTTTGACCCCGCAGGAGGAAGGAGGAGCCGAGGAGGAACGCCCATCACACACGTACACATACATACACACACACACACTTCTCTGATTTACACAGTCAGGGATGCATGCAGAAGTGTATGAGAGAGAGAGATATTGAGTGAGAGACACACACAGAAAAAGAGACGTGGAAGGGAGAGTGAGAGAGAAAGTGAGTGAAGAAGGAGGGAGCGAAAGAGAAAAGGGGGAAAGTGTGAAAGAAAGCAAGACAGACGGAAAGTGCGAGGGAGAGAGAGAGAGTGCCTGGAAAATAGAGGGCGATAGCAGGAAAGGGGGAGGGGAAGAGACAGTGGGTGCGGTGGGAGGTGGAGGAGGGGAAGAGAGAGGGAGAGGGGTTTAAAAACAGAAAGGGGAGGGGCAAAGGATAGCAGAGAAAGAGAGAGAGACTGACAAGGAATGGAGAGGCTTTTTTTTAAACAATGTGGAGCCATAATTACTGGCTCTCCTGTAGGAATAAAGAGGAGGAGGAATGGAGTGAGGGCGAGAGAAAGGAGAAATAAACGAATGAAGAGGATCCGGAGGGTGAAGGAAGAGAGGAGTGATTTGGCTCTCTCATGTTTTCCTTCATTACTGATCAAACAAGACGAGGCAAGGCTCCATTCTGGCAATTGAACAGAATGTGGGCAAGTTAACGAGGAGGGCAGCACACATATGCACACACACATACACACAAACACACTCCAAACTCCACCACTCTGGCCTTTTCTTTTTGTATTATTTTCCCTCCATTTGTGCTTGTATATGTATGACAATCTCTATCTGTCTAGGATGACCCACATCCATCCATCACTTGGCGTGCTCAATGAATAGAATACATTAAAAAAGTAACATTAATGAAATCATAGTGTTAGGTTAACCATGTCTGACCGTCTCCAAACCAGATCTTTCGGTCCTAAATCATTTGTACTGATCACTGATAACCAGCTCACATGATGAACCCAGAACCCAAGAGTCCTGTGGCCAAAAACTGTTCACTGATGCAGAACAAGAGAACAACAAAAAGCACAGCATCAGATCAACCATCATTAATATGGTCGACCAAATGCATAGATGTGTTTAATAGAGTGGTCAGCAGTTAATTTTAGCTCGGCCAGGTAATTTTCGGCGGAATCCCGTCAGCACTCAAAATGCCAGATTTTTTTGGTCCTATTCCAGCCCAGGTGGTGAGTGGAGCTGATAAAATTAACTGTTAGTGTAGATGCAAGTAGAACTGCACAGTATGGACAAAATACCAGTATGGTGATTTTAATGTTGCATATAGAATCTTTGAATATATTAAAGGATTCAAATTGTGTAAATATTTGTAGTTTACTCCCAATCATTCTTACAGACCATATATGGAAAATAATCTACAAAACCTATTTTCAAAACATCGGTTTTGTGATGTCACGAAAACGGCATTTTTAAATATATCTCCTTATTCTGGACAGTGGTTTAGCCGCGCCCCTTCATGCACCAATTCACCAACACCTTTAATGGTTAAAGATGAAAATAATTGGACTTTTATTGGATTACGTTAAGACTTTGATTAATCAGAACACCCAGTATTGCAGCTGGCGCTGAGATTGGTCACTCTGTCAGAAACATTGATTGGTTAGGGACTCATTTGCACGTAGCAGGCTTTTGATATTAGTATTGCAGAGACAGATATTGACTGAGAAAACATGAAAATATCTCTTATCTTTAGCCAAGCTCCAACCCATGATCCATGACGGTGATCCTTTTCACACTCATAAAACGAAACTAATAACACTAAAGTCATATATTTTGACTTAGTTACATTGAATAGGATTTCTCCCAGTGTTCTGAAAAGCTTATTGAAGGTGTTCAGGATTATTGCCCATTCTGTGAAACATCCTTGTGTTTCTTTTTACTCGTACCGTTCTCACTCTGCGTTTCTCTAAACCCCCGTTCTTCTTCTTGCACTTTGCTTATCCGTAATATAACCTTCTTAAACTGAAACTTGGAATTTCTTAAATATCCCCTTCTGCTTATTGCAATGAGGCTTTGGCGGTGGTGGGACTAAATATGGTCATGCTAATAAAGCTTGCTGAACTGAAAAGAGACAGAGAGAGAGAGAGAGAGAGAGAAAGAGAGAGCACTCGCTCCTGAGCAGTAGATGAAAGTCGTCCCTCGTTTGCATAATATCACTGTCTCGCTTCTACACAGCTCCGTCTGCTCGCCGTGAAAGTCCCTATCAGCTCTCTATCAGCCTCCGTGACGAGCAGGAAGAAGAGACAACCCCCCAGACGTCTTTATGAGAGCACTGTGGGGTCGTCTGAGGCGACGTTCTCCTTTCCGGGGTGAAAGGAAGGAGAATGGTGATGGACGTGGATGGAAAACGGGAAGTGGCAGGAGCAGGAATGGAAATGGAACAAGCTAGATAGAAGACCCTTGTGCGTGCTAGTTTAACCCCCCCTCCCCCTACGCCCCTTCAGAGCTCATGAAAACATCCAGTAGGCGCCAACAGTGAACTCTTTTTGTTGCACTAACTAGCAGGAGTGGGAACAGCGCAATACACGGGGCTAATTTTGATCGATCATGAGAACGGGATATTCTGGACATTGCGGGTGAAGATGATATATAAACATCAGAGGGAGGCCGCTTACCGATTTAACACTAATTATCAGCAGCAAATTTAAGTTTTTGGTCACGTTGTAGACATCTATCCTTTTAAGTCAATTTCCCATTGGTATATGGAACCATGCTGCACCTTAACAGTACCGCGATGCCATAGAAGGCACAGGCTTTGAATTAAAAGTAAACTAAAGTGGCCCTTATAGTCCTGTTGGAACACAACACAACAATGTGAAATTCATTCTCTACATTTAACCCATTCACCAAGTGGGCTGCCATAAACGGGGATCCGGGGGCAACCTGGCCCGAATCCCCTTCCACACACTACTTTCACACCAAATAGAATGGAGGTCTGTTCCATTACGGAACACGTGGAATCGGATCTTTTCTGCTTTCGGCCAGTCTGGCTACGTTCAGACCCCCAGCCTCAGTGCTCATTTCAGATTTATTGCTTAGAACCCTTTTTTGTTTGCCAGTTTCTATCGTATTTTGAATAAAATCAAAACCAGATTCCAGTGTGGTCACAGTCCTGGTCCCAGATGAGTAAAAATTAATAACAAAGACATCACGTGCAGAAATATGGCCAGCTGTGGAGAAATGGCTGCTACTTCTGTATGTAGATGTGTGTGGATGTGGAGTCAGAGCCAATATGTCTGGGATTTTGAGGTAAATGGCTGTATTTGATCCAAAGTTATTGAATGTTCAGGGATGCCAATCGATATTTAAGTGAAAGTGAAACATTTGCCATGAGTCAACACACCAAAGCACAGCACACAGTGTGAACAAACTGAAACTCTTTCTCAGTATTCCACCTGTACACTAAGTGAAGCAGTGGGCAGCCAGTGACGCAGTGTGTGGGGATCAAGGGTACCTCATTGGTGCTACTAGCTGTCCTGGGATTCAAACCCACAACCTTCTGTTAGCAGGGGCAACTCCCTAACCACCAGGCCAGGTACCCCAAATTTCCATTGTATCTTAGCGCCTTTGGCAATACAGTTCTCTCCCTACAGTTCATGGCCAGTCGTTCCAAAGTCACGTCCATGGAGTTGAACTAGCAGGCCGTTTTTCTCTCCGAGCCGCTTGTTGTTTTTCTTCTTGGTCGTGTTTGAGGTTTTAGTTTTTCTCAGTATTGTTTAGCCAGGCCATGACCACTAAATGATGATTTCCTGGTACACCTTCTCACAGTGTTCGAAATCTCAACTTAAATTTACCTTTCTTCTTTTTGTAATAGTTTTTTGGTGGACAGTAGTAAAAAACAAAACAATGGTCTCTTCAAGTCCTTCTGTTGTCATGACAACATTTTGACCAATCAAAAACAGTGTAAGTTTAGCTGTGGCCAACATTTAGCCCTGCCATTGAGGAGCTTGGGTACACTAACCATTACTGGAATTATTTTCTTAACACGCAGTTTATTAAAAATACATTCAAAAATATCTCTGTACTCAAAAACTATATCAGTCCCTTGGACGGATAAAGTCTAATATTCCTGTATCCATTTTTAATGTCTCATTTACAAACCTGGATGAGTTTTGTGCGCCCAGTAGCTTTTCTGGCTTGGGAAAATTGGAAAAAGAGCAACAAGAGAGATGAACTGGAAAAAATGGTTAAAAAAAAAAGCAGCATGTGGTGTACCTGGAGGCAGAGAGTCCTGCAGAGTGAGGAGGAGAATATCTTAAAAAGGGAAAAATCTTAAAAAAGCAGAGCATGATTTGCAGGTGTGGAAGAAAACGAGTGAACAAGAGGGAAAAGGGCTGAAGGACAGTTTTTTTTTAAAGAACTCCCTCTCTCTCTCTCTCTCTCTCTCTCTCTCTGTCTCTCTCTCTCTTCCTAATTCTTTTTTTCCTGCTACATTTCCTTGCTTTGTTGTAGGGATGCACCGATTGCTAATACCGATTTTGTGTAAGTGTGATCGGCCGATACCGATTTTTCCGATACAGATTTTCCCCCCAGATAACGGAAAATGAGTTTCAACATTTTAAATGTAACATGGTACTTCTTTTCTCTGTTTACTAGTTGTTTTTATAATAATGACATGATGGTGGCAGCTCTACAGCAAATACAAACAAAAATCTTATTTAATATAAAGCTTTATTTTCATAATTATTGTACTAATTTAAATAAATAAATAAAATTAATAAATACACCCCAAATGAAGCTCAATATAATACAACTAAAGTTTAACATCTGCTTTCAAAGGTGAAAGAGGGGGTGAACAAAAAATAACAAGCACCTTTTTGTCTGAGCAACATATATTGACAAAATGCCACAAATTGAACAAAATGACAACATTCTTTTGGTAAACAAAAGCATTTCGCGCACGCACACACACACACACGGAGGAAAAAGCTCATTTTAAAAGTCTCTGAGTGTTCAGATTCTACAGCCCACAGCATGTTCTCTCTGTGCTAACAGAACTAATGCTAACTCTGTTAGCCGGGACAGGAGAGTTTAGTAAACCATGAAAGAGAGAGAGAAAGAGAGACAGAGAGACAGAGAGAAAGAGAGACAGAGCGAGCCCCATGAGGCTGCATTTATGAGACGCATCTTGTTGATGTTTGCCAGTAGGCGTGTCTTCCATGCTGGGAGCGCAGCAGCAGCAGCAGCCAATCGCTGTTGAGCAGATTTGAATGGTGGGCGCTCCCGGAGAAACGCCTCCGTACGTGTGAACACAGCCTGAATGCACGCGTGTCTGTGCTGCAAGTAAAGCACATGCGCAAGATCGGTTTGAAATCGGCTATATGTGTGAGTGATCGGCCGATCAGGCCAAAAATCGGCCGTTTACGATCGGTGGCCGATCGATCGGTGCATCCCTACTTTGTTGCTCTTTCTTCTCTGGCAGCAGTTGTTATATACCGTATTATCGTTACAGTGTTGAATGAATTTCACCTCGTTTTCTCTGGCCTGAGGTTTAAACTCCTGGAGACACAGACCTGAGTGAACTAACAAGAGCGAGGGAGAGAGAGAGAGATGTGTAAGGGTGCGTCAACTGTTCAGATGTAGACTAAGTGTAAAGGCGACAGCATGTCGACTGCAATGCAATGTTGGTCAGCAGTTATGCTCAGGGTTGAACGCTCCATGCTTCAGTGAAAAGTAGTCAGGTGGTGCAACTATGCGACTTTATGCTTTAATGGACACTATTCATTGGCACAAGCGTGTGATGCTCTATTCTGAAGTGTAAATACACTGGCTTATGTATTATTGGGTTAGGTGTTGGCTAGTTATTGTGTGACAGTTGTTGTATAAATGCTCTGACTGCAGTATCTTGGTTAAATAGTTGACATGGATTTAAGCTGTTTTTCAGGTAAAAAACAGTCGTGGACTTCTTAAGCACTGATGTACGTAGCTCTGGATAAGAGCGTCAGCTAAATGCCGTAAATGTAAAGACAGAACCTGGAGTTCGATCCTTGCTGATGCCAAAGCCATTCATGACCTGAAGTCCAAAAGAATGGCCCTCCCTCTCCCCATTACCCAACAATATATGCAGAGTGGGGACCTGTTAGCTGGCATTACTGTTCTGCCAGTTTTTCAAGCTTGTCCAATCACGTTGCATTAGCTACAGTTTGAAAAAGTGTAGTAGTACTTTGCATGACTTAACTTCCTCAGTATTGGTGGCATCATGAAAGTCCTTTCTACTGTGGAAAATCCCCTCTGAACATGTTGACACCCTGTTTTTAAACATACAGTACTGTACTGAAGCATTTAGCCACCTCATTTCTTTCTATTTTTGCTTTGTTGCAAAAGTACTATTTGCCATACAGAGTAGATTAAAGAAATATGAACGAGTGTTTTACTGTGACAGGCTGCAACGTAGCAAGGAGCTTAGATAAAGGAGTTCAAACTACTCAGTATTCAGCATCACCAGTATACTGATCACTGCCTGATCTAGAATCATCTGCACCTTTCTTCACTGGTTCAGATCTTAGGCTATTTGGCCTTTGTTCTGCTCGAGTGATTCATACATAGGTCGATGGGTTGCATAACAAACAAAAAACATTCCACTAAAACTGGTCAGGTTTCTGGGACAAGACTGAAACGAGACTTTGAACGTCCTTCAGGAAGCCTGGAGAACTGTTTCTCAAGACTGCATTAAAATACAAGACCGTTCATCTATGGAAGGAGAATATGATGAAATAAGCGGTGGCACAGTACTGTATATGTGCATAGTCTTATTATTATTTATGGCGTTGTGGTTGAGCTCCCTCATTTGTTGAGGTAAAAGAAGAGATAAGAAAGGATAGAGAAGGAATGAAAGAGTGAATGTGTGTGTATGTAGTGAGAGGGAAAGAGGTTAGGAAGAAGGATAGAGGGTGAAATGGAAGGACGAAGGGAGAGAGAAAAAAGTAATAGAGAAAAACAGAAAGGGAGAGGGATGGGGGAAAATGAGGGATAGATAGAGACAGAGATAGGGAGAGAGAAGGGAAAGGGGAGGGGGAAGGGAGAGTAATGGGAAGAGAAAGGGATGGAGAGAGAAAAGGGGGGGACAGACAGAGAGAGAGAGAGAAAGTGATAAGTGAGATAGAGAGAGAGAGGGAGTGTTGCCATGCAGTTTTCTGTCGTTCCGCTGTGTCTTTTGTGTGCAGGGATGATGGATGACGGGCAGGGAGTAAATGTGGTTTGGATGCTCTACGGTGTGTGTGTGTTTGTGTTTGTGTGTGTGCGCATGCGCTGTGAATACTCCTGCGGGTTTGAGTATGTCTGTTCCTCCAGGACTGTGAATGTGATCTGAATACTTCTGTGTGTGTGTGTGTGTGTGTGTGTGTGTGTGTGTGCGTGTGCGTGTGTGTGTGTGTGTGTGGACAGTCTGCTCCGTGCTGTGCCTCCCGACTCCGTCCGCCACATAAATGAGTATTCCGAACACACACACTCTCTCTCTTTTCTTTTCTTCAGCCTCTTCTTTCACTCTTCGCTGCTGTTTTTCAGCCTTTGTGAACAGATTGAGTTCATAGACACAAAGTGTCCAAAAGTGTGTGGACAGCCCTTCCTCTGAATATATTCAGCTGCTTTAAGATGAACCCTCTGCTGATACAGGTGTTCAGCTATGCCTATGCACTCGGAAGGCAATCAAAACCTTACAGCCTTACAGTTGCAACATCTAATGTAAAACCTTCACAGATGTTGGTGCAGCCCTGCTGTTAAAACCTGTAATTTGTTCAGAAATGTTTTCATTTTATTAGAGGAAAGCCCATTTTCACCCAAAGAAAAATAGCATAAATAAAATACTGCATATTTTCTCTGTCTCTGTGAACAATAGGTGAAAAACTTTGACTTTCTGTGTCCAAAGTTTGGCTCTTTGGCTCTCAACAGTATTATAGATCTAATTCCTGAGATTTTGACATGTGACTATTATTGTTTTAAGTATTATAAGTTAAACGGTCATTTCAACATACTGAAAATATCAGTAAAATATCAAGATGAGTAAAACGATTAGTAAGTAATCATAAGTTTGTAATTAGTTGGTCAAAATATAAAAAGATGCCCTAACTTCAGTATAAGTTCGGAAAGAGAATGTTTCAGGATATCCACTTATTCAGTTTAGCCCCGCCCATTCATACTGAAGTTTCAGTTTTACTAGGCACGGTACAGAACATCCAATCTGAGCAGAACGTTTACATATATTTAAAGGGTTGTGATGGCACAACCAGTTTAATTTTAAGGAATAAAGGAAAAAAGCTGCATAGTGGAAAACAGTGTGGATAACAAGGATACTGCACAGAAACAACCGTGAAACAAACTCTTTGCTCTTTCGTGTGTGTGTGTGTGTGTGTGTGTGTGTGTGTGTGTGTGTGTGTGTGAGTGTGTGTGTGTGTGCGCGTGCGTGTGTGTGTGTGAGAGTGCGCACTCATCTGATCTGTTGGACGTTTCTTAGACACAGGCTTAAAATAGAGCTGATTTGCACAGCACCAGCCACCATCTCTCTCTCTCTCTCTCGCTCTCTCTTGCTGTCTCTCTCACTGTCTCCTATGCTCTCTCTCTCTCTGTCTTTTTTTTCTCCTGTTAATTTTTTCTTATGTTCCCCAGTGCCTGTCTGTCTCTCTCCCCCCCCACTCTTTCTCTCTCTCTCTCTCTCTCTTTTCACAGTGCCACCTGCTCCCATGTTGCCTGTTCCCTAAACTGATTCAAACGAGTGCCTTCTGTTGTTCCTGTGTGTGTTTATGTCTGTGTGTATGGATGTGTGTGTATGTTTGTGTCACTGAGGTGACATTTGAACCCGTCGCTTAAGCAGCGGTGTGTTTTGTCTCCTCCTCCTTTTTCTCCTTACTCACCTCTGCCATGTTGGTAGAGAAAGAGAGCGAGAGAGAGCCAGTCTTTCATCGGCTCTTTAAACCTGTAAAGCACCCAGTCACAACAAACTTTACATGCCAGTTGATCTCTGTGAGACCTTTCCAACAAGCCCCATTTGCCCCCCTAGCCCAAAATCTTCCCTCATGTTTCTATACAGAGGGCGGGGGTAAAAAGTGTTGTGCACCTTTAAATGCACTGCCAAGTTCTGAGCTCGCAAAAATGGAAAACTGTGCAATTTTACAGGGAAGCGTCCTTGAGGCCTATCGAATGAGGGCAGTCGCAAAGCGCTCCTCCACAGAGAACCAGTGCGACTGCCCCTGAGCACACTTTAAATTATTTATTAAATAATAACCTTGTTTGTTTTCTCTCCCCCTGTAGTATCAAAAATACTATTGAGTATCAAGCACCATCCTTAGTATCGGTATCGAATTTGAAATTTCAGCATCAGGTCAAGTTAGACAGAAAAGTTATATTTTATGCAACAAGTGCGATCTGACACATTTCAAAGCCACACCAGCAAATGAGCCTGGCAAGCTGTTGTTTTTGCTACACGCCTTTACAAAACGATCCATATCAAGTATTTATATTCTCCCTTATTCATTCATCACTACTACAGCACTGTAACCATAGCAACCACAACAAACAGAACTGTCCTGTCAAACAACTCAAATGAGTGACACCAACCTTCCCCACTGTGGAATTAATAAAGTCAATCTAATCTAATCTATCTAATCTAACACCCAAATTAATATCTTTATTTTAAAAATACAATTTAATGATGCATTTAATATGTTGGTTTTGTGACATCACAAAACCTATGATTTGATAATTGGCTTTTTTTGTAGCCAAGTTTCCCTATATGGATGAAGGGGGTAAATGTAATGTTTGAAACAATATTTACAAGTTTTAAGCCCTTTTAATTCCAGAGAAGTGATGATACAGGCACTTGATTATCATGAAAGACTTTGCAATCTCAGTATGTACCAGTGAAATGGCAATTGTCATCCAAGCCTCTGTTAAGGAAATAAGTGTACCATAATAAATTTCAGGTAAATAAAGGATGTGGACCCTTTACTTACTGTGTATTTTATTAGCCTAGAAATTCCATATTTTGATTCATGGTCAGTGATAAAACACCCAGACACACACTGTGAAGACATTAAAGGCGCTGAACACATGATTGTTTGCTGCGTTAGATCTTTTTCAGTGTTATTGTGAATGATCTGAGGGCTTCTGTCGCGCTGCAGCAGAAATAGGTTAAATTCTGAGTTGAGTCTCTGTGCGTTTGTGTTAAAATAACAGATTAGCCCAAAACCAGAGAGAGTGCCAACCGTGACTGCAGAGAGAACAGGGCCACATTGATTGACCCTGTTAGTGTAATTATGTTCTCTCTCTGTCTGTCTGTTTGTCTCTCTCTCTCTCTCTCTCTCTCTCTCTCTCTCACTCTCACTCTCTCTTTCTCTCCCTGTCCCTCTCCCTCTCTCTCTCTCTCTCTTTCCGCCCGCCCCCCCCTCTCCCTGGCTCTTTCCCCCACTCTCTAACTCTAACTGTCTGTCTCTCTCTTTCTTTTTCTCTCTCTGTCTCTCTCTATCTTTCTCTCGCCCACTCTTTCTCTCTCACCCTCTCTCCCTCTCTCTGTATCTCTCTCTCTTTCTCTCTCTCCACCCAGAGCCTCCACAGAGGTAGAAGTCATCCGCGACCCTCTAGTCCTATAATTACTTTATAAATAGTTCTAGCAGAATGTTTGGAAACTGTGTCTTTTTCCTGTGGAGGGATATAATTTTACAGTTTCTTTCCCCCCTCCTTTCATTTTTCAATCATTATTTAACGTCCCAAATTACAGTCCCTCGCCCCACCACTGCCTCTCCCTCTGTCTCTTTACTCTGAATCTCCCCTCTCTTGCTTTCTCTCTTCCTCTGTTTCACTGTTTTTCTGTTTTGCCCCAGCCCCCTTCTTTTTATCTCTCCCTGATTATTCTCTCTCTCTCTCTGAATCTTTCTATTTTATTCTATTTGTCTCTTTCTCCTCTTCTCTATTTATCTCTTACCCTCTCTTTCTTTTTTTATCTCTCTCTCTCTCTCTCTCTCTCTCTTGGTTTTTCCTCTTCTCTGGGTTTTTGGATCAGAGAGTAGATTGTGACTGCAGTGTCTGTTCTGTATCTCTAATTTAGTTGGGCTGTATGTCGTGTTGCTTGTTTCAGTTTTTGCCTCTGCAGTATTGAGTCTGCAAAAGGCCACAACATGCAAATGAGACAGTCACAGATCACATGAATTTCTGGGTTTAACAAACCAGCTGGACATCTGAGATTGGAAGGAGTGAGACTCTTAAAATAACCTTCACGCCTACCCATTACTCCCATTACTGAAGGAGTGGAAGCAGTATCGCCCCCTGTCCTTACTGTAGTCCACTGCAATCTGTCAGAACGACTGCATGCATCATCTATGGGGTAAAAACAAGCAGTATCAGATATCGGACTATTTTACTGCAGAATTGTTTGCTATTGTATTTGGAAGCTTTGGATTTTTGGACCAATAATAGGAAGACTATTTTCACCCATTAAACAACACAGAAAGAAGTAGAAATGAGACTCAATAGTACATAGGGACGGGAGGAGACAAAGTGTTTAACTGTATATTAATAATCTTATTATTAATATTATAAATAATAATTACTGATATCTTTCAAGTGCAGTAACGTACTTAATGTGTAAAATCATCATTTGTATTATTAAATCGCTTAACAGAAAGTGATTTATCTGATCCAGCATGGCCGGTTTTCTTTGCTGGGTTCTTGTAATCTTTGTGCTCTCAAACAAACACTTGTAAGTGACATGTTGAAAAAAAGTAATATACCTTATACATTATATAGTGCAAAACTTCTGTCATTTTTACTGCAGTCAAAACATGGAATGTGGCTCAGGACACCTGAAGTGTGTAGGGCTTTTCCACGTGTTCTGTAAGCATTTGTGCACTAAGCTAATTAGGGACTCTGAATTCATGTAATTAGACTTAAAAACACTTACTAGCCGATTTTTGTCTCATTGATTGTCTTGAACTCTCTGTGGAACGACTGCAGCTCAGTATCTATGAAGACACTAATTGACGATATTTAATCAGCTGATTAAAGCGATTTCATTTATTCCGTATTCGGGGTGTGTTTGTGATGATACGAGGTGGTACCACAATGAAAGATATTGGCAACTTACATCCGTTCATCCATCCGTCCATCCAACCCACCCATCGACTCATCCACCATTCTACCTCCCATTCTTCATCCATTCATTCCCCCACTTCCACCCATCCATCGATCCATCCATTTTCCATCCACCCACCCATCCGTCCATCCATCCGTCCATCTACCCACCAAACTGTCCATCCATCCATCCACCCACCCATCCGTCCATCCATCCACCCACCCACCCGTCCATCCATCCACCCACCCACCCATCCATCCATCCTCCCATTTTCCCACCATTACATCCTTCTATCCAATCCTACTCACCCATTTATTTATCCTAATCTATCCATCCGTTTACCCAACAAGTTTAGGATGTGTGTTTACGTGATAATACATGATGGAAGTATCACACCTGGAGTTATTGGCACCAGTAGCGCTGTCAATTAGCATCAAAATCGGTGCCAGTATTCACTTTGGGGCGAGGCAAGGGCAGTTTATATTTATTTATATATTTCACAGTGTCATACACTGAGGTTATTCAGAGCTCGACCATAGAAAGCAATAGAAAGTGATAAAAAAGTAAGATTTTAAATGTTCACGAAAGAAACGGTCACGAAAGAATGAATTATGAATTCTACATGTGGGACACAAATGCATGCAAACATCAAGAAACAAATTTAATAGTGGGGAAATATAAAGGTTAAAGATAGGCCAAAATAATTGGACATTTGTTGGATGAACTGACCCAGTAGACCCAGTAACTCACCTGGAGCTGTGATTAGTCAAGCTGTCAAACACTGTGCTTGGTTAAAGGCTCATTTCTAAAGTGTAGCCTTTTGGGAAATCAGTATTGCAGAGGTCGATATTGGTATAGCAGTTAGTAGACGATATTCTGTGCAGCTCTTGATGGAACTAACTGGAATATTCTAATAATGGACATGATTGACTGGACACTGCCTGCTGGACATTTTCAATTTCGTATTGGCCAAAGTGGGACATCCTGTTTACCTTCATCTGAGCCTCAGAATGTCGTGTGTGGGCCGTGTTGTGGTGGAGGGGTGAGGCGCCTGTGCGTGAGGAGGGTGGAAGAGTGAACCTGGCTGTTTGCCAACCTCCTGTCTGCTTCTCAACACAAAACAACAGGAAGTCATACTGGACAATCCATTTCCTTTAGCTGTCCTGTCACACGCACATGGCCAGTGGAGTGTGAATAAAAAAACGGTGTGTGTCTGCTTATGTCTATGTGTGTCTCGGTCTGTGTTTGACTTGCATTTTGACTTTCAATCTCTCTGCCTGTTGGAGCCTTTGCACTTTCAGTCTCAAAATTCTTCTGTAAGTCAGAAGAAAATTGTTAATAATGACTGCATTAGTATTTAAAGTCTTGTGCTCCTCATTTCTTCTTATTTTGCTTCCAAAGACCCAGACTTTCTTGTATTTTTAATGTATTCTTGAGGAACTGTTCTCTGGGCTTCCTTAAAAACTTTAAAGACTCATTTTCAGTCCAGTGCCGGAATGTGACCAGTTTCAGAGGAAAGTTTATTGTTTGTTAAGCCACACAGTGACATACATATGAATTGTTCAAGCAGAACAAAGCACCTCTAACTTAAGTCCTGAACCAGTGAAGAAACAGATGCAGATGATTCCAGAGAATCAGGCACTGATCAGTATACTGGTGGTGCTGAATGCTGAGTGTTTGGAACACACACTTTGCAGCCTGACGCCGTAAAACATTTCTTTCATCTGAATATGCCACAGATTATTTTGAGGGACATGGTATCTTTGATTAAGATCAAAATAGACATTTTCACAGCACTGTAGTCAGTACACCAGGAATTTGGATAGGGAGTGAGAGTTTATCAGTTCCTAATCTGAAGACATAAGATTCAGGTTGATTCACGACGTTGTTTCACAGAATGATGTTTTCATAAGATTTTGAAATAAAATTTGAATTTGAATTTTGCCATAACCTACTAATGAGACCAGAGGTGGAAGACAGGAGGGGAGTAGTGTACAGCCTGAGCAGAGTGGGTAAACCTTGGTTTTCAGGTAATATATTTGCATTAGAGGGGAACAATAGTAGAATTTCCTCCAGACTGCAGTCATATAACAGTGTGCCTGATCTTCATTCAAATTGTCAATTAATCTGGTTTAGATGTGAAAGCACATCTGGTGGGGAAAGAAAATTAAAGAATGGAAAGTTACCATCTCTCTCAGTGTCTCTCATAGGCTTGCTCTCACTCTCTCTGTGGCCCTCTTTCTCATTTTCTCACTCTGGCCCTCTCTTTATCACTCTTTATCACTCTACAGTATATCTCTCACTCTTGTCTTCTCTTTTGCATCCCCTTTTCTTTCTGTCACTCTGGTCTTCTCTCTCTCTCTCTCTCTCTCTCTCTCTCTCACTCTCTCCCCTTCTCCCCAACACCATGCCCTCTCTCTCCTTCTCTGTTTTATTAGTCTCGGTG
>JBBPDH010074139.1:0-13897 GCA_037974565.1 Clupeocharax schoutedeni | reverse complement strand
TGGTGACCACCTACTTTCAGTGAAAGGCAATCTTAATGCAATCTTAAGGTAATCTTCAGCAAGACACTTCCTCCACAGTTTCTGGAGGAACCTTTTCTATTCCAGCATGACTGTGTCCTAGTTTGGGATGAACTGGAACTGAGCTGGAACAGGGCTTCTTGCCAAACATCAGTGTCTGACCTCACAAATGCTCTACAGAATGAATGGACACAAATTCCTACATAAACTCCAAAATCCTGTGAAAAGCCTTCCAGGAAGAGTGGAAGCTGTTTGAGCTGCAAAGGGGGAACAACTCCATATGAAAGTATTTGAATGCAGTGTCATTAAAGTTGCTGTTGGTGTGATGGTTACCCAATACTTTTGTCCACATAGTGTATCATCGCCACAAGAAAGCACCAGCATTAGAATGAATCCCCAAGGGCAGTATAATGCCCCCCAGCTTTAGGCTGTAAGCTTAAGTAGTGGATCTATATTCTCTTAAGTGATGATCCAGTACTTTAGGGATGAGTTGGTGTGGTGCCTATTATTCACTAAACCTCAGTAACTGGTCTTACGATTTTGTCTGATTGCAATCAAATCTGTTCTAGTGTAAAGTATTCCCAGAGGGCAGGAAGTGGAGAACAAATTCATTAATACTCTTGATTTTAGAAGAAATGTTCAGTGAGCAGGTACTGATGATCAAAACACTGCATTTAATGAATGAATGCACTATATGGTTTTTTTCTGGACCTGCCAAAAAAGAGATAGCATTTAGTTTCAACCACATTCAGTTTACTATGTGCGATTCACACCCAAACTCTATTTACAGAGTAACTTGCCTGGTTTACCATTTCATAATCACTTGCGTGCACTCACACTCACCATTCATGCTGACGAGAATGAAAAAATAACACAGAACCTACAAAAAGAAACAAACAACCTTATCCATATTTTTTCAATGGCACACAGTTTTTTTTTCCTCGAATAAATATTTGATATTTGAAGCAGCGTCAAAACACACAGAAGCGGAAACCTGTGTGAAATATTAATAAATTCTGAAACAAACTGAAACGAGCTGATAATGTGAGCAGTGTGCGGTGCTGGAGCCTGGGATGTCCTCCTAAAGCGTAGAAAGACAGAACATGAACCCAGAACCTTTAGTTAGTCTAGATGTAGAACAATGGAAGGACCATTCCTGTGCATTCGTATTGTTTGTTTGACTGAGAATAACATTAAACAGTGAACAAACATAAGAACAATCCATTATTTGTGAGCGACTCAAACTAAACATAACAGTCGATGAGGAATTTAATAAATACAGTGTGATGAATATGACTGACATCTGCATATAAATTAGGAGTCCGCCCTCAGCGGATATAAACTTGTTGCGGTTCCTGTGTTGGAGGAAGCATCTAGTTAGTTCTCAAAATAAAGAAGCTAGCTATCATTGTTTCGCTTGACAATGCCACTTGGTGGTCCTATTGTCTCAGATGGTCTTAACAAAGAATGATTGGGGAGGAGGAGGCTTTAGTGCTTTAGGGCTTTAGGAAGATGCATGACAGGAAATAGAATCACACTGTGACTGGCGTAAAATTGTGAATAGTGAAGTGATGTTCATTAAAGGTACAGTCAAACATAATCAAACATTCTGTGGCAGTTTTCATAAAATTTAGCTTGGCATGTAAGGGTTAATTATGCCATGTTGTTCAGTGGTCTGATTCTGTCTGATTTCTACACACGGATTTACGATTTATGATATATGTGTTTCTGTAATCAGACTGGTGCTACCAAACTCAAGTGAGCTGTGATTCACACTGCAAAGGTAAGCTGAGAGTCTCTCTGCTGCTTAGTTAGATTTGGGTCTAGAAATTTAGCTAAAAGGATAATGGCCTAACAGTTGTTTTCCCATGTTTTTGGCAGGTCCAGATCTTTGGTCGGACGTGAATGATGAGTGTAAGAGGCAAAGACAGTCTCCCATTAACATAGTGACCAGGAAAACAAAGCTGGACCATCGACTCACTCCGCTTGAATTTACTGGCTACCAGGAGGCCTTCAGCGGTGTATTGAAAAACAATGGACACTCAGGTAAGAAAAGGTTTTTGAAGTCTTTTTGTAAAGGTTATATCTCCTTGTATCTCCATTTTTTCATTTTCCATTTTAGACTAATTAAAATGTATAAACTACTCTTTATGAACCTTTCTCAACAAATTGACCAAAATTGCTTAGCAGACCAAAATTGTATAGAATCAAATCTTGTTACTTACACTAAATGGCAATGTTGTCTCCTGTAAAAAGCTTTTGGTCGGGCAGTTATCTATAGAATGTTCAGAAGCTTTTTGCACAGTTGTACTGTTCTTCTTTATAACAAAGAAGCTGTTGCACATGGTTCTTCAATTGATCTTTTATATTCTTTCTGTATAGCACTAGATTTTTCTACTGTTAGAAATTCTATTGTTTAGCTAAGACTGTAGTAATCCTTCAACAACATTCTGAAAATCTCTTGTCAGTCTGCATTTGAGGGTGGAATAGGCAATGTACACCCCCATAATAATAATAATAATAATAATAATAATAATAATAATAATTACAACAACAACAATAGGCTACTCAACCAAAACCTGTTCAACAAATCTGCGTCTCAAAATTTACAAGTAAAGTTGTGCACCTTTTTTTCTTCGGTAACCTCTTGGAGAGACAAGGTTTTGTTCTGACAGCCACAGTGCAGTAATGTTAGCATATGGCACAGATATTCACCCTCCTTGCTCCCCCATGGCATGTAATTAAAGCAAGCACTGAGCTTTCTGCTTCAAGTGCCGTTTCTAAAAGGTCAGTTGTTTGTAAGCAGCAAAGGACATTTAATTTGGCTTTGAATCTGGTGAAAATTTATTGCTTTGTGTGCAGTCTTGTTTTGAAAAGAATGTAATTCATCCTTTAAAGACTGAGGGAGTTGTATCTTTGCCTCCAACATAATGCTGCTGTTGAAAATTGCATGCCCACCTCCCCTGTCAGTGTATCAGGTAGTCAAGTAGTCAGGTTTCACTGGCATGCTCAGGTATTCTTGGATTTCCCTTAATATCTTTAAATCACACTTCAGGTTTGTTTGTAGTGTAGAGACTTGCCCATGAACCTGATGACCACGAAGTTGCAGGTTCAAACCCCCACTTTTACCACTGCGTCCTTGAGAAATACACTTAACCCTCAGTTGCTCCAGGGGGATTGTTTCTGTAATTAATGATTGTAAGTCGCTCTGGATAAGGGCGTCTGCCAAAATGCTGTAAATGTTTGAGACTTGTTTAAAGGACAAGTGCCTGTTTGTGTCGTTTAAGGGTAAGATGAGAATGAGACTGCTTCAGTCTGAGCGCAAGCCTGCTGTCTTGTTCATTTCCTTCGGTGCCATTTACAAACCAGTAATATTAATTCAGCGTTAAATTATTCTTTATTCTTATTTATGTGGCCTGTTTTGCTAAAAATGATTGCCTTCACAAGTACTTCAGTTTAGTAGGAGATTTTTATTTTAGCCAGGGACAAATTTTAGCGATTGGGAAAAAATGTCTTTGTTTATCTCTTATAGAGTATTAATGTGTTTTGAATCTGATTAGACCAGATGATTGACCCTACTGTTGGAGATGTGCCTGGATATGCTTTGATAAACTTCTTTTAAACCTTTTCTAACAGACTTCATTGAGAATTTTGACTGTCTATAAGGGCAGTGAAGGCAGTGGTTTATTGAGAAGAGAATAGTTGTTAAAAAAATAATTAAACGGTTGAAATTGAGAGGTGCAAATGTCTAAGCATTTCCTGGTGATGCAACATTCATCTGTGTCTGGGAATCCTTAAAAGCATAGACAGCCTTACCCCCTCTGAGAGTCTAGGGTGGTCCACCCTCTCCCCACCATCACACAGTACAGAGCAGACCAGACTGACTGTCTGTTAGATGACAGAATTTGCTGTTATTGTTCTCCTCCAAGCGTGTTGAAGAAATTACATTTACGGCATTTAGTAGATGCTGTTATCCAAAACTTCCGTTCCCTAACTACAGGGGGCAGTCTCCCTGGAACAACTTGAGTTTAAGGGTCTTGCTCAGGAACCCAGTGATGATAAGCTGAAGGATTCATACATATAACCTCTTGGTCCAGAGGCAAGTATCGTACCCACTAGATCACCAACATCCATAAAAAATAACCAGAGACCACCCCCTAAATTAGATGCAGATGATTACCCATCCTGGTGAACACAACAAATCTTACATTGCACACTTGGACTGGACTGAATTCCAATAGCAATTTAGCTGTCTTACTGAATAAAAAGTAGAGTTCCTGTTCCATTGCTGATGAACTCGTATGTGTGTTGTACTCTTATGACTGCATGTGATAAATAAAGTATCTTGAATCTTGAATCTTGAATCTTGAATGAAGTCACAATTGCAAGTGAGATAGCCAAGGAACTCTGTAAATGATTTCAAAGATGAACTATCCAAATACTTACACTCCAGATACCAGTTTAAATATTATTGACTTACATTAGCAGGAATGTTGTAAATGTTGTGAATATTCTACATTTCAATTAGGAAACCTTTGTCGTATTCTAGTAGTGTTTTGCCATTCAACTGGTCACATTACGAGAGGAGAGTGTTGATTACAGTGCTGTGTTTTGTTAAATAAGAATGTTCCTCGTTAAATAATATTTGATGCTGGCAATAACTTAATCAGTACCTCATAAATCATAATGTGGTGCTTGTGCAGGAATTTAACAAACACTGGTTGTCGTACTCATAGAGATGCTGACAAAATAAATTGCAGTGGTCTCTTATTTTTTCCGGTGCTGTATGTCATCTGTCTAAGGATGCCCAAACATTTCCATAGAACATTTGCATTATGTATGAGAAGTTTTGGTGTCATTCAAGAAAAGATACAGCACTTCTGGATCATTAGATGCTCACACACAAGGGCACAAAACTGCAAGGCCTGCACGCAGCTGTAGTCAGCAGACTGGAGAAGATTCACAAGTTCCTTTGAGACAAGTACTGTACACATAACTAAAGGCTATGCAGTGATTGGACAAGCCCACAGCAGTGTTGCAATAGAGACAGCCACATACAAGTAAAGCGGGGATCAGCTAGTCGCGGTGCCGACGAGGCAAACTTTGAAACAGTACCCAGAAGGTACCCTTGCAGATGTAGGTCAAAGTAATCACTTTTACAGTCCGATGGGAAAAGCAACGCAATCACCCTGAAATCAAAAGCAGTGTTTGAGAGGTAGAGTCAAATCAGCCTGTTTAATTCAAGGGAAAAAAAGAGGTATGTAAAAAGAAATTTGATCATCGTGCAACATATGGACATTATAAACGGTTTTCTTGGGATAAATAAAATACGAGAAAGCATTTTATCCGGTTGCATAGAAACTAATATCAGATTTCTTTCAGATCAGATCAGGACATCAATGAATTACGCTGTAATCAATATTCAGTGCGGGCATTTTCAGCTCTGTGCTTCTTGTCTCTTCTGCAGTGAAGGTGACAGTGCCGCACATGGCCACAGTGAGCGGGGGGAATCTCATAAATGCCTACAAAGCTGTGCAGTTCCACCTCCACTGGGGAGAAAATGGTGGTCCCGGGTCTGAACATACTGTCGATGGAGAGCAGTACCCCATGGAGGTATCACATATTTTCCTATGGAAGATGTTATATTAGTATTTATTCAGTATGTCAGTTAACAGAATGTATAAAGGACAATGAAGCAAATAAGGATGCTAATGGGTCTAGAATAGAATAGAATATCTTTGTCACTGCAATACACAGGAATGTATAGTGCAACCAGAAAAGATTTGCAGCTTTGTAGATGCTTCTCTCTTGTAACTATAAGTACAAACTATATAAAGCAAATAACAAATAGTGTGATATTCAAGTGGATGCCAGTATTTTAGGAGACAAAGTGTCTCTTCCGCTGTACTAAAACAGGCCAGTGTATGAGGAGAAAGAATAAATCCATGATTAAGAACAAACAGGATGGATGTGATAAACAAAGAGATAAATACTAGAACTAACAGTACGGTATCAAAAATAGCAGCAATCAGTATCAAGAATAATAAAACACAGTAAACACTATTGAACACCAAACATGTCGATATTGCACAGTGACATTCTGTAAGGGTTTCCTGACCCTATAAGCTCATATTAACACATTCAATGTCATATCAAAACTCAGTTTTCCTGGTGCGAAACAGCAGCTTTACATTATCTGAACATTTGATGATGAATGAACCATAGAATGGCTGTTATAATAACATACAACAATCTCCCATTACATTGAACTCTGCTGTTTTGGAGATGCACAGACCCATTCATCTAGCCATCACCCCTGTCAAAATCTCTCAGATCCTCGCGCTCGCCTACTTTTCTGCTTTCAAGATTCTAGATTCTTTACTTGTCACATGCATAGCTATACAAGTATAACGTGCGGTGAAATGTACCCTGAACCACTCCTTTTTTCATGATTGTGCAAAAGTTATAAATAAGTACAATTTTAAAAACAAAAGTTGAAACACAGATCCAAAAAAAAAAATTACAGCAACGTTAACAAAGAACACAAGTTAAAGGTAAAATATTTCAGCTATTTTTGTTTTAAATAACGGTTAAGTGTAGCTGCAGTTCAACACACCAGCTTCAAAGACGGACTGCTCACTTGCTTACTAGTATATCCCATCCCTTGAGGTCTGCTATTGTAATGAGATAGATGTAATAACGTTACCCACTTAACCTTGGTTAAGGTAGTGACACTGTGCTGCTGCAAACATAATTCATCATTAATAGTAGGGATATAACAGGATTCAACATTTTTGGATCACAATGTTTCGATGCATTGTTACACCTTTAATAGCAATGTTTCATTCTCTGATCAGCTTCATATTGTGCATATGAGGAACGATTTCAATTCTTTGGAAGAAGCACTGAAGGACTCAAGTGGAGTAGCAGTGCTGGGATTTTTCTATGAGGTATCACTGATCATTTCGCTTTTCATTTAAAGTTAATGGGCCAACATATTTCACAGACAGCATGGAATATTCAGTTGCCACACACACAGAATCACTTAGTATTACTCAATTAAGCTGGTTGGTATTCCTGCAATCAATGCGCTTTAATTTCTCATGACAGGAATCAAAGAGTTCCAACAAAAAGTATGACGGATTCATAAAAGCTCTGAAAAATGTGGAAAGAACAAGTGAGTAATATTCATCTTTTTAGGACTCATTATGGTGAACAGCGCTGTGCATTATCTGCATCAAAGAAATAGGAAATGCATAGATTTTTTTCTTTCATTCTAGGTGCAAACGCAACTGTTAGTGGTATCTCCCTGAGCAGCCTCATACTCCCTGAGCAGAACTTGACCAAGTACTACCGTTACGAGGGCTCTTTAACCACCCCTCCCTGCACAGAAGCAGTGATTTGGACCATGTTTGAAAATCCCATCCCCCTTAGCAGAGAACAGGTGAGGGTCCTTGTCAAGGAGGAAAACTTCATTCCACACTTTATAGCAAACATAGACGACCATTAAAACGTTTGTCATATTAATAATCATTCATGGAGCTTCATGGCCTGGCGTAAACATTTCGCGTCAGTTTCCCGGACAGGGATTAAGCCTAGTCCTGGATTATGTAGTGCTGTGATAGAGATTTTCTATTGTAAAGGAAAGGGTAGTCCAAGACTAGGCTTAATCCCTGTCTGGGAAACCGACCCTTCGTGACTAATGATGTACACCTAAATACAAATACATAAACGCTGACTCCAGCAAACATCAGTTGTCAAAAAGACTATTTTGGTCGATATAGATGTCATTTCATTTCCCAAAAAAGGGTTAAGATAACTGATGTTTGTTGGATTAAGCCTTTATAGATGTTTCCGTATATTTATGTTAGTGATCATTGCTGCTATATGTATTCAAAAAACAGAATTATTAAAATAGACCAAAAATTCTAATATTATATTACTAAAACAAGGTTTGTATGAGTGTGTAAAATTGAATGCTCACGCCAGCAGTGGGTGTATCTTAAAGTAGCTAAATGCACTCATTTGAGTGGATCACCGGATATTTTCTGGTAGCATTTTATTGAAAACAGTTTTTCCAAACTTTTGAACCGTGACTTCTGAAGGACAGTGTATTTACATAAAAACATTACATAATGCACAGCCCATGCTCTCACATAGGTCAGGCTTCCATGTATGTAACAAAACAGCATGAGTCTAACACTGTATACGTGTCTGTCTGTCTCTTTGCACAGTTGTCAGTGTTCTCCTCCTTGAAGTTCCATGACGGAAGCGCAATGGTGAAGACGTACAGGCCAGTGCAGCGACGTGGGATGCGTGTGGTGTACCGGTCCGGAAGCGTGGTTGTTCTGGCTAGCTTAACTCTCCTCCTGGTGTGTGTTACGTCTGCTCTGGGTCTGTCCCAGCCCAACTAGAGTGGGCCAAAGCACCAGCCTAGCCCCAGCCAAGCCCCAGCCAGCAGTACCACGCATGAACACAACGAGTTCTCATCGAGTCAAATAACCAACAAAACAAAAGCCAACCAGGGGCAGCTGTCAACTGACCACCTCTCAGCCTCTTTCGGAGATCATAGCACTTTGTTATTGTTGTTTTTTTTTTCCTTTTGGGGCTCCACAATAGAAGTGAGACTTTGTTTCTGAATGGGGGAAACAAACAGTATGTGACATTGCAGTTTTTTTTGCATGGCTTCGTTGTAAAGAGGAACTGCATTCAAATCTATCAATAGAAACCCAGCAAAGTCATCCTGCAGAATGCCGGAGAGGTTAAGAATGCATGGCCTTTATCTGTATGAGGCACAGCCAAGTCAGGGGACTCTGTCTCTCACATGCATACACACTAGCTGGCATGTGCCCATTCTTCTGTCAGCACAGTGCAGCTGTATTAATAGTGCAGAGACATTTTCGTTCTACTATTTACAACATGGGATGGACACACACACACACACACACACACACACACACAAGACTAAGAAATGATGAACACCTTACCAGGCTGTTCTGAGTTTTAGTGTCGTCTCTGGACCCGGGGCGACTTAGTGATGCAGAGGGTCATGCCCTGGTTCTTCTCTCTGCTGAGAACAGATTACAGTTAAGATACTGGCACTAAAAAAGGTGAAAAATGTTCCAATCACACACACACACACACACACACACACACACATATTTCTACTGTTGAGATATGAGATAAAATACATACATATAATGACAGAATAAATGTAATAAGTATGTAGTTATGCATTCTAGGTCAATGGTAATGTGATGTGCACTGTTAATCCATAACACCTATAGTAGTGCTAAGATAAGAGACTGAAATAAGTACAACCAGCACCAAGCATGGTCTCTGTTCTCTCCTAGTTGGACTTCCAGTTTAGCATTAATCATCTCCATGAATCTAGGTTGTATTACTGAGCATCAAAACCCTGTTAGTGAAACCCTTGAACCATTTTTTGTACACCTCTTCTGATGTAATGGGTTATTTGGTCCAGGTGAAGGGGCTGATTTGTTTGCCCTGGTGTGATAGGAACGCATGACCTGTGTTCATGTTCTGCTTTCTTTGGATCTCGGATGCACTGAATGTGAATTTATTGTGAGTATTTGGCCCGCATTCTAATCTCACTGCTAGCGGACACTTGGCGGAGTAAGGGCGTATAAGACCAAACAGGAACAATGTATCAAAGCGCACATTATTATTATCTATTTTTTTAAACCGGTATTTTGTCTTTTTGTGCATGTTTAATGTATTATTGTTTGTCTATTTTAGTATAGAAGATCTCTTGGTTATTTGTACTGATGTTTGAGCATTTTGGACGGAATTCAATGTTGGATTTCATTGTTGAAGATTATTGGCCACATAGGAAATGTGTGTTTTCTGACTTACACTGAAGATTTGAACATGTTTCATACATATATATGATATGATATATATATATATGATGTGATGCCAACTTTTAAAGTGATCTCGAATTATATAGAGAATGTGTTGAATAATAAACTACTGAATTGCCTTTTTACATCTTGTGTATTAGTAAGAAATATGGTGGGAATAGATAATACTTCCTTCTAAGTGATGAGGTAACTATACCTGAATTAAAAGTCCCTCTTGTTCCATTAATCTCCATATATCCATGACCCAGTTCCCTCAAAGGTAACACTATCATATTCTCTATTTTAGCGGGGGCTTTGAGGAGGTTTTTTTTACATTATGTCTGTATAAACCTTAAAATAGTGACACAAATCAGGCTGTAATCACTTCCTAATTGGTGTGTACTTGATGTTGCAGACTGTATATGGTTCTTAAAGGTGGGGTCACTGATTTTTAAGTATTATTTGCTAAAATTCACATTTCAGCAGCTGTGAATGTGTGCTTAGAGGGACCAAAAAATCCTCTCTCAGGCTCTGTAAATAGGAGAAAAGAAATTAAATGGATAATCCAACATTCAGGTGTTTCTAATAGTCTCATTACTTAAGATTTCATAACAAGATCATTTAGAGATATCGATGAGAAACTAGGCTGAATGTAAGTGGGAGCATTGACTTAATTGGGCGTGATGCAACACTTAATAAGATATTTTTAAAGTGGAGTTTATTAACCCATAACGAAAGTTGAAATGACTGGAAACTTGCACATTTGGTGCAATTAAGCACACATCTGACTTGAACAATGTTCCTGAAGCATTTCTGAAGGAATTCGGAGGGGATATTAAAGCAGGTTAGAGATATTTGAGGGGCCTAAGCTCCATAAAGATATGGCTGGATGAGTTCAATGTGGAAGAACTTTACTTGCCCGCACAGAGCCCTGACCTCAACACCTTTAGTGTGAACTGGAATTGAGATTATGAGCCAAGCCTTCTCATCTAACATCAGTGTCTGAACTCATAAATGCTCTATAGAATGAATGGGCACAAATTCCCACAGAAACTCCAGAATCTTGGAAAGCCTTCCAAGAAGAGTGGAAGCTGTAAAGTGGAACCAACTCCATATTAATGTCTTTGAATGTCATTAAAGTCCCTATTGGTGTAATGGTCAGGCATCCCAGTACTTTTGTCCATATAGCGTATCTTATTTTCATGATATGTTAAAAGAAAAATGGAAGAACAGAAACAGAAAATAAAAAGACCAACTGAGGGCTACTTTACGTGAGAACTGAACATACCAAAGGCTACAGGGAGCTGAAAGAAAAACAGCATGAAGAGAAATGTTATGAATTTATATAAGTCATTCCTCTGTATAGAACATCAATTCATGTCAATGTTTTGTGTTCTGCAGGAACCAGCATGGGTAATAAACAGCGAGAATGTAATAAACAGCTAGAATGTGTGATCTTGTGACAAACAGCCATTCAAAAAGGAAATACATAAAACTTCTAATATTCTTAGGCTGTCAGAAACTAATCTTATGTGGCACACACCATCAAATTCCCTGATTTCTCATTTTTTTAATGTATGAATAAGGCAAACATCTTCAACGCTTATATGTTGCAAAACTATACAAGATTCATGTTGTATGTATTTAATATGCATTTTACATGCAGTTGGCTTCCCTATATGCTGCATTAGAACCTCATGTGTAGTTTATAGGGATGTGCCAAATAAGATTTGTTTCTGGCAGTGTAAGAAGTTTTGAAGTTTTATGTATTTCTTTTTCTTATGGGCGAACTTAATAACAGCATTCAGACCTTTTAGCAATGCATGTGTTTCGATGGGACGGTTTTGATGGGAACTGGTAAGGTTTTGAAGGGAGCAATTTAACTCACTGTATGTCTGTATAAACCTTAAAATAGTGACACATACCAGGCTGTAATAACTTTCTACTGGGGGCTGTATCTACTTCTACTGCTGCAGGCTGTCTCTGGTTCTTAAGGCTGGGGTCATTGCTTTTTAAGTCAGGTTTGTAGTATTCCCAGCATTCAGACCTTTTAGTAGGGCATGTGTTTTGATGGTGAGGTTTTCATTGGAGCACCAAAAAGAGCAGTTTAAAACAACTGAACTCCAAATAAATATCTCCAGAACTGCAACTCTTCAGGGTAAAAAAGTCAAATTGTAAGTATACAAAAATGGGCAAAAATGGAAATATGCTGTTTTTATGTTGCTATCAGTGAGAGAATTAAATCTCAAACAGTAGACTACATTTGGCGAGCCAGATTTGGAAGCCAACTTGTTTTTACTTTAGCTGACCTGGCTTTTTCGCCTGAAGTGTGTGAAATACCCACTAGCCTGCATATTTCATATCAGTGCATTAATTTATTTTGCAAAGTGTGAGTTTCAGGTAAACTCCAAACGCCATTCTTTTTGCTGCCTGATGCTGTTGGATAAAGGCCTTGCTTTGCTTTTCTTCATGAAGAAGTGTTTTCCAAAGCAGTGCCATTCTGTGCCATTGCACTGCAGCATGCACTCTTACTTGTGCCAAGCTAAAAGACGTCTGTGCCCTTTCTGAGTGCCCACTGAATGAGTGGTCTGACGCATCTAAAACCGTCCACAGCTTTGGGAGTCTCTGGAAAGAAACAAAAGCCCCCATTCCTCCTGGGGCCATACCGTTTCTTCCTTCCTTGACCAAAGTCAATGGCTTTTTTGTGGCAAGAGGACAGCAAAGACATCAGGGGGCTTTGGGTACAAAGGCAGATGCTGAGATAGAAATCTCTCTTTCTCTGTCTCACTCTGGTCTCTCTCAGCTGTAGACCATGTGGGCCAGCTCAGTGGTAATAGAAGGCCTGGATGCGCTCAAGCAGGATGGTCACTGCATGCTCAAAAGATTTAAGGGGGCACTCCTTTGATCATTATTCTATTCCCGTGGAAACGTCCGTGTCACATTCCACGTTGTCCACCTGTTGACTCACCTTTTGGCAGCATGGCCCCATGCAAAAGGACGGCCATTCTGTCCTATTTAAAACCCCAGTCACCTCCTTCCTTTCCATGACACGCCAATCAGATAACATCAAGCATAGAGCAAGGGGGGCATAGGCAAGTTTCTGGCCACCCAGGGCCTTTCGAAAAAGGACTTTTGTGCATTTATCCAAAACATGCGGCCTCTAAAGGTTTTCGTTCTGCTCTGATCTGGGGCCACTTTCCTCTATCAAATCTCTATCATTTATACCAGCTTTAATTGAAAACTCCAGTGTTTTTTTAACATCATCAGATACAGAACCACAAAACTTGATTTATTCTGGAGGAAATTGCTCATGTTATGATTGCACAGATACACAGAGACAAGCACAGGATAAAAGATAAAATTGAATAAATCCTATGAAATTGTACAAAAACACAAATATGAAATACACTGTATTTATACACAAATGCTGGGTATAGATACTATAGAAAAGATACTTACAAGATACTTAAGAGAATTACTAACGACACAAATGGTAGTCAGGGGTGCGTTATTGCACTTAGTGTAGAGCTGTAGTAATATGATTAAGTATTAAGTATTATGAAAGTATTACGTAGTGATATCCACACGGTAAGACTATTGCACATAAAAATACATCTTGCATGCCTTGCAATGATTAGCACCCATTTTGAACATTTCATATATGACTGCACATGTTAAGACTTTTCACACAAGATATTGCACATAATGTTTCAGCACCTGATAAGAACATGGCACAATATTGCACATGGTAGACTATTGTATATCATAGCAAAATAATAATGGAAATAATAATACACATAGTCTGTCTCATCGGAAGTATGCAGTGCCGGTTTCTATAAGACTACAGGTCTGGGCACTGGTCAAATCCTAGGGAATTCAGCAAGAAGTCCAGGAGGGTAGAATTAATTTATATGTAACTTTTTGAAAAGTGCTACATCAATTAATATTATTATTATTATTATTATTATTATTATTATTATTATTATTATTATTATTAGTAGTAGTAGTAGTAGTAG
>JBBPDH010073838.1:0-21220 GCA_037974565.1 Clupeocharax schoutedeni | reverse complement strand
CCCACACACACACACATACACACACAGACACACTCACACACACACACACTCACACACACACACACACATGCAAGCACACACACACTCACACACACACACACACACAGACGCAAGCACACATGCTCACACACACACACACACAAACGCAAGCACACATGCTCACACACACACACACACATGCTCACACACACACACACACACGGGTAAAGCTGTTTTCATTATGTTAACCGAGTTCGGGGGTATGGGGTTTAAATTAGGGTTACTGATTGGAAAGCATTGGAATGACAGAAGTATAGACCAATGTTTTAAATTATTCTTATTTTTGTCATTTTTGTTTGAGGTCCAGGCTATTTATGAAGCATTTGGGGCTGTAGGCTTAGACACCCAGACATATCAACACATTCAACCCCCACCTATCTGTATCTCCCTTACTTATTCTCAATAATAAAAAATTGAGTTTTTATATTTCAGTGAGTGATTATTCTAAAAACGAATTTCCTTGCTTGGTTCAGAAGTTGAAACTCGATCACGTCCACTTTTTGGATCTAGTTCAGGATGTCAATGGGTCAATTTGAAGAGATGTTGGAGATCCCAGCTCCATTCTTGACCATTCCTTTTAAACAACGCTGCGTTTGAAGCACAAAAAAAAAAAAAATCTGCTGGTTTATGGTATACTTGCTTGAAAAGATTAATTGCGTGAAAAACGCATAACAAATCATACTGTTCTTGATCTTGTTTTGAGAATAATATACTATATAAGAGCAGACTTTGTAAGGTTATTAAGATTGTTTAAGGTATTTTTTTCCATATTTCAAGAAATCTTCCCAACTGTAAATATCTTACTGCACTGACAGATAATTTCACTTGTTTCTAGTCTAAAGATTTCTTTAAATAGGAAAAATATCTTAAAACGATCTTTGTATACTATATAAGAGCAAAATCTGAATGTTTTGCGGTGTAAAGACTTTTAGGGCTTTTTCCTTGCATCTGTCGCCTATATAAAACTACTTTGTGGCAACTTTGATTGTAAAAAGCGCAAGAAGACAGGTCTACAGAACACAATGCCAAAAGGCTTGGGGGACATCAAGGTGCTTTTGGAAAATGTGAGGCAGTTTCCTGACTAGAAGCTGTTTTTCCTGGCACTTTTCCACAGCGCTGTACATTTATCCCAGACAAAAACCCATAACATGCACTTCAACCCCATGCCAGTGACCCTCCCTGTATAAATGTATGAATAAATAGGAAATAAACGTCCCTACAACTAGAGGGCATGCATTTTTTTAAGATGTGCAAATTTCATTCCCAACTCTATTTAAAACAACCCCTCCAAGATCCACCCCCCATCCCCCCCCCCCCCCTGCCAAACACCTGCGGGTAACAGAAATGCTCGCCACTTTACAAACCAAACTGACTCCCATCTTTAGAATGGTTTACAAACAACATGTTTGACCTTTAAAGAATGATCCTATTGCTGTACTACATCAACTATGACTTCATTTTATTCTTTCACAAAATAAATACATTAAACAAGACTGTGTTTGATCGTACAGACTGCGTAATTCCGAGTTTTACATGTTTTGAAAGAGCATGTGCGTAAAATGTAACGGCTTGCGGCTCTTCAGGGAAAACTAAATGATCTCTGCTAGGACTCCATGAGTCATATTTTTAATGGATACAGATGCCGTTTGACTTGTCAGGCCTTATTCCCGCTGTTCTCCATAAAGAACTGATGGATTTACCTGAACCTTTTCGTTACACACACTCATACACTCAGAAATGACACACAGACGTGGTAAAGTGCTCATAGCTGAATTTTAATACCTAGTCTTTAGTGAGATACGTATTGAACACAGAGCTGCGAGAGAACAATAGAGGCAAAGTGCGTGTTTCTGAGATGGGCTTGTGTGTGTGTGTGTGTGTGTGTGTGTGTGTGTCTGTGTGTGTGTGTCTGTACTTATGGATAGTGTGTGAATGACATGAACACTGGCTCAGTAAATGGAGGAGGGAAGCCAACTATACACACACTAGGTATATTCTTTCTTTATAATTTTCTGTGTGTGTGTGTGTGTGTAAATGCTCCTGCTGTCTGCATATTCCCTCAGTGCTCTCCTGTGGATCAGGTTTTATTGACTTTGGAGAAAGAAAATGAACTTTTGAAACCTCTATTTGCTCTAAAGACTCCCTTTCTTCATTTCCCAACTGTACATACTTTGCACACATACAGTTGTATTCCTGTCTTACTCTGACACAGGAATGTCTTCTGCTTTTCTGCAGTAAAATGGTGCTGTAATCATTAGTGGTTGGTACTTGAGTCCAACTTGACCTGTCTAAAGCCTGCAAATGAATCGTCTCAGTCTAAACAGTTTTCAGTCCCGTCTCCTCTTTATAGGTTGAGGGGCTGGTAGCATTTGTGCTGTTTCATATGATGTTCAGTGATGCAATAAAATAAGTCAAGGTTGAAACAACTAATGTTTTACTTTATCTTGCCTAATCCTAAGATTAGCCAATGGGGCAGATAAAAGTCATGAAAGACATTTATTTAGTTTTTAAAGTTAGAATGCAGTACTGATACGATAGGCTAATTTAAAGTTAAGAGTTTCAAAGTGATAGTGGATTTAACGCATTGCTATTTTATTATTATTACCACCTTTATTAAGAAATTACATTTGTTTCTTTACAAAAAAAAATCTATCCAAAGTGGTTCAAATCAATTTACATGAATGGAGATCTTGTCCATGCTATTATGTATCTATATTATGTATATTAAACTACAAACAGTTTCTATTATTTTAAATCAATTTCCTGGCCTTGGTCTTGTCAGCTAAACTAAGAATATGCAGGCGCTCTCCTGGCATACATAGCATTCCATTGTATTCCACGTTCGCCTCACTCAAGAAGTCAGTACACATCAGAGGAGGCTTCTATAAGACTCCTATAATGTTCAGAGTAAACGAAACAAGAAACTAACAGAAGACTGAACTGTTATATCTGTCCCAGTTTCTGTTGCACTAGTGTTATATACATCCTTCTCTTTCCTGAGTGCTGACAGGTTAGAGACCCACAGTAAGCATAGCACTATTAGAAGTCCTGTGGGCCAAAATGCCTTTCTATTCACCGGCCAAGTAGCTGTGATGAACATGGCTTAGCCCTGAGTTTGCAAACACTTGCAGAGCTAGTTGCTGCAAGCCAGGTCCTGTCTCTGGCTGTTTTATGGGTCGGGTCATTGGGAAGAACTGTGTGAAAGCACAACCAGATTGTAGAGCTCTGCCTTCCCCTATTTTTTTTTTTGTTCGTTGTCATATAAATGCCCCATGTGCCTTTTGTTTACCTGATCCATGTCGTCTGCTTTAGCCCAGTTCCCTTGTTATCCTGTTCACATATGTCTTCTCCTCTACCCAGGTGTTTCTCCCGAGTAGTTCTTGGTTCTTGGTATTTTTGCTCTGTTATCTTTGCTCTGTGAATTTCGGTTGGTGTTTCTCCTCTGTGGTTTAGATTTGATAGTTTGCTCAGTGTTCATGTGTTTTACTTCTCTTTTCACTTTATATTTTTTATTTATTTATCATAAGAATTTTTTTCTCATGTTCTTGTAAATAAGATAACTAAAACTAAAACAAACAATAGTGCAAAAAAGTAACAGTGACAGATATAATAGTTCAGTGTTTTGTAGCGTAAAATGTGTACATTAAGCCTTCATTGTTAGAAGCATCTCTGTATCAGGTGTTGTGGTGAAACAAAACTTTAACGCTGCAGTAATCAAGCCTAAAAAAGGAGAATAATTTCACTAAAAAAACCTTTAAGCATGCAGGTGAATGTATTATGTTTTTAAGAGTTTGTGGTGCTGGAACTGTTGTCTAGGGACAGAGAGAAATTATTCTACTACATGTGAAAATCTTGGAAGTCAATGTCCCACAATCAGTATAGAGCTTGAGATGAATAAAGGTTGAATATTACAACAAGACGATACCCAAGACTATATTACAGCAACATATGAATATTTGTAGTACTGATTGTCTTGCATTTCGCTTCTAGTTCACAAATAATCACATTAAAATCACAATAAAATAGAGCTTCTATGCACAGACACAAGTGTGGTACTGACTGAACTTTTATTTCAGTAGAATCTGTTAGCTTCAGCAATCTACAAGTGAGACATAATTAAACAATGTCAATATTTTAAGGCATATACTTTGTAAAAAAGCAGAAATAACTTAAAGAGCTGATGATAGGTGAGGGAGTAAAGCAGTAGCACGAAGCCCTGGGGAGAAATTATGCACCACTGCCTAAGTTATTTCCTCCACTTTTCATTCTCTTGCTCTTTATAGAAGATTTAATGTCTTTTCTTTACCGGTTTCACCAGCAGGCTGTCTATGATGAAATCCCCTCAGTACTCAGTAATAATAAACCACAAACAGGTGCAAGATCACGTTCTAAACTAAATTATGAAGGAAATGGAAAAATTAGATCTTCCTCAGAAATGTACTGAAAGGTGGAATGCATCTGGAAAGCACACAGTACATCAATAATACACACATAAATGTGTGTGGGTGTGTGTGTGTTGGGTATGTTTTTATTTAATAGAAAATTAATTTGATTGCTTCTTTTCTGAAAAGGAACATCATGACAGATCCATGTGTGTTGATTAGATGGTCGTATATATGAATGGAGGCAGGTGTTCCATAACTGGAAACCTAAAACTCCCTACTGACTGCCACATGGTTTCCTATGTTCCTTACTGTGTTACACGCCTTCACATGTGCACTTATATGACATGTATGTTTTGAGTAGGATTTGTGTTTCATTGTGTGCGTATGGTTCTGTGTCCCAGACGTCTGTTTTTTCTGTGATTTAATATTACTTCAAAGTGTGTTGTACTGTTAAAGATATCACCAAGCTCCCTATATGTGTGACCGTCTCAGGTGTGCCGGTGCGGCTGGTGGGCGGTGAGAACGACAGAGAGGGACGAGTGGAAATCCTGGTCGCTGGCCAGTGGGGGACGATCTGTGATGATGGCTGGACAGACGAGGATGCAGATGTGGTGTGCAGACAGCTGGGCTACAGGTAACACATTAATATCTGCAGATTCTTCCTGTAAGCAACTAGGATACAAGTATTCCAAAGTTTGTTGGATTAAAAGTCTGCCATATTAACATACAAAATAATGTTTAAAAAAATCAATGCACTGTGTAAAAGAACTGTATGCACCTGCCCACCCTCCATGAAATTAAAGGCTGTTAAAAATTCCCATTAATGTTAATCTAATGTTATTTTTACTCCCCGAATATGAAAATTATATTTGAGCCTTTTATCACAAGAATATCACAGGTGATGACCTATGTTGTAATTTTTGGCACCCTCTTCTATAGTATTTTCACAGCCCCCTTTTGCCAGCTGATTAGCACTTTCCAGAAGGTGCTCTCAGCCATTCCTCAAAGCAGAATCCCCCCAGATGGTAAAATGTCAAAGATTGTGTTAATTTAACTATTTTGGAGCATGTAAGCACATTCGCTTGTGGCAAAAATATAGGAAAGGCTTTTTTCTGGCATGGTTTCTAGTTGAGGTGACATTTTATCGTTGAGGACTGTCGGCCCATTTGTCAGCAGGAGGCGCAGATGCAGGATTCCATTTTACTGCCTTATTTTTAAACAAGGAACCAAAAAGACACAGTGGTCTAAACAAACCAGAGATCTGCAAAACAGTAACAGACCCACATCTCTGGATGCTGGACCACCACTTCCAGCTGAATCCCAGCAAAACTGAGCTTTTTTTTAATCAAAGAGAGTCCATCATCAATGACTCTGGACCGACACAAATACAATAGCACTTAAAAGAAAGAGCGGCCTCTAGTGGCCACTAACCAGATACCTGACAGTTTTGGGGTACATTACCGAAACCTTGTGGCGGTAGTAATATTTATAACCTAATGATTCTGACAACCTTACATTGAGCGGGTGAGGAATACATTTAAGACAACAATATTAAGTTCGGAAAATAACTATTTACCTCATAGTGGTGATTTTTGAAAACATATATTTTTTTTCTCATAGAGAAAATATTGGTGTAGAGTTGCAGCCATAATTGTTTTGTTTTTTTACTTACATTTACAATTTTATCATTTAAATTTACAATGATCCACAATTAAATGAAAATGTAATCCTGGTATGCAAAGTGGATGAAGTGACAAAGTGTAATTTGGTTTAAGCCATCACCAAAATCACATTGACAAGTCCACCATACAGCTAGATGTGGTTTGAGTGAGTTTTGGGAATTTGTTTACTTAAACTAATTGGGTGACTATTGACTTCTAGTGTTTGTAAGCAACAATAGCAGTTAGTAGCTCCAGTTTTGCCAATTTAGCCTGGGCTACATCTGGTGGAAGTGGAAAATTTAGCAGATTTGCTTTTTTGCCAAGCTATTTCTTTGACACAATGTGTTGGTATGTGAAGAGTCATGTAGCAGAAAGGAATGAGTGAAAGGTGCAAAAGTACAAGAATGCATTTAGCTGGAGAAAATGTACAGTCTTCTAAAGCACAGTTTAAAGTGTTCTTTTGGAAACAATACAGAAACATATATATTAGCTATGTTTCCATAAAATACATTAAATAAAAAACTATACTCAAGATTCAAGATTCAAGATACTTTATTTGTCACATGCAGTCAAGTACAACACAAAGTGAAATGTATCCTGAACTCATATTATTCTTTATAGTAACTATCCTATTGATGTACAAAGTTATACTTCTTTTTCCACAAGGGAAGATATTTAAACCCAAACACAACTCATTCACTCCAGTATTTCTTGGCAGGAGCCATGATCTCTTCAACATTTAGCACCAAAGTGTTGGAGGGGGTTTGAGAGATCTGTCACCAAATGCAGTTTCTTTATTTATAACCCAGCATGTCTTTCATGTACTAATAGTAGTTTGACTTGTGTCTAATACAGCTTCAGGAATGTTTCATTCAGTCCCCTTCCTACTCTGTTTCTCATAAATGCGCACACATGTGTTTAAGAAATTATGCATCTGGAAAGCATAAGGGTGAGAATGCCTTAGAACTTGATAACAGTGCTCTTTGTCTAGGGTTAACACAGGATATGTGTTGAAGTATAATGTGTTGGATGATTTGGGTGTGTGTTGGGGTGTGTATACATGGTCCTTTTTTATTGTGTTCCTCTGAGGTGATTCTATAGTTCACTTTCACATTGACACACACATTAAGGAGCCTTTGTTCAAATATTTTTTTCCTTTCATTTTTGTTCTGGATTCTTTTTTTTTCGCCTCCTCGTCTAGCCTCTGGGTTTTTGCTCTCTGTGTATCTCTCAGCCGTAGACTGTCCTTGTTCATCTCCATTCTAGTTTTGTTATGCTTTGTTTTGTTTTATTTTATTCTTAGGCCCTAGGTCTTTTTTGACCTTCTGTTTACACGTTTTTTTTATTGTGACACATTTCCGATTTGCTTGTTTACACTTGCTCCAGCAAAGGGGGGTCGTTACACCACACACAAGACAAGAGGTTAATGCTTAATGCAAGCTCTGCGATATTTGCAATATTCACCAAATAACAGCATGATTTTGAGGCAGAGAAGAAGGAAAAGGCAGATTATTGCAGACTGCACACATACTTCAGTTATTATGGCCTCGACCATTCAGAGGAAGGTCTGGGTGCGTGAGAGATGTCAGGATTGGTGGGAGAATACTGTTGCGGGCTTTAGCGAGGAGCAGTGGGTCCGAAATTTTAGAATGAGCAGCCAACATTCGATTTGCTGTGTCAACGTTTGTCCGCATGTTTCTTGTGTTTGTTGTTGTTTGACTTTTGCTCGCTCCCACCCGTACTTCCCACACAGTGTCATTAAACCACGATGAAGTACTAAATTGTCAGAGTTAATGACGTACAGAATGCAATGCCTAGTAAAATCCGATCTGCCTGTTTACAGTCGCATCGGCACAGATCTGATTTATATCTGATTTATATCCACATATGAACGAGGCTTGAAACTGATCTCATAATATCCAAATGCTCGCGTTTTTTTCCTGTTTACACTGTAATGGAACAGATCCAATCTGTGTCACATATGGGCAAAAAATCGGAATTGGGTCACATTTAACTGACCGTGTAAACAAGGCCTTAGTTATTCTCCCTGTTACCTCAGTGTTTTGTTTATTTCTTGTTTTCTTGTTCTTTGTTAATAAATTCCTGGTTTGCTGAATGCTGCTGTAAGCTGCATGTAACTAGACATTTTACATATAATATATGCAAAACCATGAAAAGTTTAACGAATGGCTTTCAAATGACCACATATTAGCTGATGTATTTTGCCAACATATTCTTTTTTCGAAATTGAATGATCTAGTCTACATCAATAGTTGTTGATTCATGGACTCAGAGGGGGTCGTCTAACACCACCAGCTGATACAGAGCGCATTTTTCTCACACTGTTGTGTTTAGTTCTGCTTCTTGGCCTCGCAAACGTGTAGTCTTTAATGGAGAGCTGTCAAACATGCATGCTTATTGGCAAATTAGGACCACGGCAAGACAATACTAAGATCAAACTTGAACACCACTTGGGTTCCCCACACTTCAACTGTTTCTTTTTTTTTTAACAGAAAGTAAAGGAATGTTTATATGTTTTTCTTTTCTTTAATGAAATTATAACTTCTATGGAATGATTAAACCATGATGGAGTCAGGTCCATATTAGTTTTAAACTTTGATTACAGTGATATAATGTAACAATAACAAGCTTGGACTTACATAAAGATTTTATCTAAGTTGAACACATGCACACACACTCATTGTTAAACATCTCCACCCAAGAGGGAACCTTATCTTTTCTTGAAGTGTGTTCTTGGCATGGCCCTCCTGTGGGGGTCAGGGAATTGATTACAGAGGTCAGGTTATAACCCTGTAGCCCATCCACTATCTGATGATCTGCAAAGCTGTTCCAGGGACTGCTTCATGTTTTCCCTCATATTATTGTCAAGCGCTCGCAGGGAGTGTGGCGTTCTTCAGAATGTGTGTTTTGTTTTTTTTTTGTGACCACCAGCTTAGCTGGAAGCTGGCTAACTCTTGCAAATAATATTCTTGTACCCAACATTTTAACTCTTCAAGATTGAAGATTCTTTATTTATCACATACACAGTTATACAAGGATAGCCTGTAGTGAAATTATTGCCCAAAACATTTCCAAATATTCATTCTATTTGCTCATCCTTAAAGGGCATTATTTGCTAATATAAGCGTCTTCACACAGCATGAACCATTTTCATAAATTAGCACTGCCTACAGACTACGGATACAACACTGAGCTGTGGAACTGTTTGTTCTGCAGTGACGTGAACCTACCCTTGGGATAAGTTGGAGTGGGATTTGTGATTCAGAACTAATCATCCAGCCTCAGTAATAGGCCTTACTAATGCCTTTGTGACTGAATGCTGTCCCTATCAGCAATGTTCCAACTTCTAGTGTAAAGCCTTCCCAGAAGAGCAGAGTCCTAGAATGTGCTAGGTGTTTGTAACCAATTCAACATCTTTCTTTCTCAAAACCGGCTTCAGGACCCTCACCAGTCAGGGTTTAAGTCTGCACACTCTACTGTCTCAGAAGAACCAAGGGCAAATAGATCAGCCAACCGTGTCTTCTGCTCTGATTCTTCTTGACCTTTCTGTAGCCTTCAACACAAATAACCATCAGATCCTCCTGGCTACTCTCTCTGGCCTTGGGATATTGGGCACAGCCTGGCAATGGTTTACTTTGTACCTTGATGACCGGAGTTACCAGGTAGCATGGCATGGCTCCCAGTCTATCTGGTGTTCCGCCTGGTTCTGTCCTTGGACCACTTGTTTTTTTTCTATATACTGATTCTCTTGGGGATGTATTAGCATCACATGGCTTTTCTTACCACTTTTATGCAGATGTCATTCAACTAATCCTGTCTTTACTCTCCAGCGATGACCAGGTCTTGACCCGCATCTCTGGATGCTGGCCCACCACCTCAAGCTGAGCTTTTATTATAGAGAGTCCATCACCAAGCCATGACCTCAGTTTCTTTTGAGAATTGTTTGATTGTCCCCTCAAAGAACACAAGTAATCTTGGTGTCATGCTAGATGAAGAACTGTCATTCTTGTAGCACGTTGACCACCTCTCCAGGACATGCAGATACCTTCTTTACAACCTCAGAAGAATCAGAACGCAGCTCCAAGTTTAGTCTCCAATGTTCATAAATTTTCACACACTATGTCTCTACTACAAAACCATCACTGGCTCCCTGTGGCTGCTCGCGATATGTTCAAAACCTTAACACTTGCCTGCAAGGCCAAGAACGGCCTTGCAGCTCCTTACTTGTCAGCACTGATCAAGCAGCGTGTCACTTCTCATCCTCTCAGAGCTTCGAGCACTGCTTGCCTTAAATCTCTGTTGCTCAAAAGAAGAGGAAGCTACGCATCAAGACTCTTTTCAGTCTTGGCCCCTCAGTAGTGGAGCGAAGTCCCTCTTGCCATCAGAGTCCCTCGCCGTCTCTTTACCTTGATGACCCACCTCAATCATCTTGTTTATGTCTTCTACATCCCAACTGTTTTTCCTTACTTGTGTATTAACCTCTGCTTTATTTCTTTTGACAGGGTTTAAGGTGTAATTTAGCTAGCAGCAACTTGGTAAAAAGCAGGTGTTGGCACTGATGTACGTCGCTCTGGATAAGAGCATCTGCTAAATGTCGTAAATGTAACAGATTGTGTGTAAATTATACATGAAAGTATTTAAATGCGACAGATTAGAAACAAATATAAACACACTATAATTAAATCAATTTATTCTAATCTGTCCTAGAATATTTGTATTTCATTTTCGCATCTAAATACTTTACCACTGGGCCTGTAAAAGTCAACATTATATATATTCCCGTTGTTTTGCAGTGGCCTTGCCAAAGCTCGAGTCATGGCATATTTCGGAGAAGGCGAGGGCCCTATTCATGTTGACAACGTAAAGTGCACTGGTAGTGAACGCTCACTGGCTGACTGCATCAAACAATCATTTGGAACTCATAACTGCCGCCATAGCGAGGATGCTGGAGTAATCTGTAACTATGGGCATGAGGACAACACTGCTATTGTCAAAGGTGAGATGGACATTTTAAACTGTAACAATCTTCTTAGAAGAAAATGTCACTTTTAAAACCCTGAAAGTCCAAATAAATGAATAAATACAAAATTACGAACACTTCTTCCCTTTATTATAATCCCATTTAATAGTTCAGCCTTCTCTGCTCCCCTTCTCATAAACTAATGCTAATGCATACAATGCAAGCAGTCAAGGACATCAGCAGAAATCAGTTGGCTGTAGCTTGTTTGACAAAATGTGGTTGGAACCAGAATCATTAATAAGGTTGGTCGCAAACACCAGTGTTTATATCTATTGCTCTGTGGTCAGTTTCTAAACGCAGAGCTCTTTAAGACGGGATATTTTTGATCGTTTGTTAGGGATGATTGACAATGGCTCACCCCCAGGGGGTTGTCTGCTGAGAATGGTCCAACACTCAAATCCAGCTCAACAGTGTAGTTTCTCTGCTCAGCAGCAGTTCTGTGGTCAGTAACTGACCAAAGATGAATTCTTTTAATGCCTACAGCTATCATATTACTGCACACTTTACCATCTGGACAAACACAGAGAGAGAGAGGAAGACAGATATGAAGGGATGATAAATTTGAAGGTGGACAGGAGGGAACTATTACCTGAGTATCTTTCTTACATTTTTGCTTTTTTACCATGATGTTCACACAAACGCGCACACACACAGCTGTGTGTTGGTTTGTGTTTTGTCTGGTTTTTTGAATGTGGTCATTCCACGTCCTTTGTAACTGCACACATTTATATGAGTTCCATTTATGGTTTATTTAAGTTTATAATGCACCAAACAAGGCTGCGTTTGCAGTTAACTTGTGAACACACGCGTACACACACACACACACACACACACACACACACACACACACAATTGTTTCTCTTATGTTTTCTTGATATGATTTTTGTTTTCTCAAATTGTAAGTTATTTTGGATAAAAGCGTTTGCTAAATGAAAACCAGGACGTCCTTTGGTTGCATTTACAAAAGCTTTGTTGCATACAAATGCTTATGTGTGCGGTGTTCCGACAAAGTAACAAATATAGTGACAATGTTACAAATATTGTAAGATAGCCTCTAATTGTGTCCACAGTTTAATGATGACCAATTTCACTCTGTAGTGTTCTTGTTCTTTTCCACAGCGACATATATCAGTGCTCGCTGTTTCTTAAACGTGTGAAGAAGCTTAAATCCATGTCCACTATTTCACTGAAATACTGCACATTCGGTGCACCTATACAACATCTGTTAAGTAATACCTAGCCAGGACCTGCCAAACTATCTGAACAAGTCGTAGAAGTTAAGAGTATTATACTACAGTGGAGGTTGAAAGTTTGGGCACCCCGAGTAAAAATGTGTATTAATGTGCATAAAGAAGTCAAGGAAAGATGGAAACATCCCCAAAAGCCATCAAAATGCTGATGAGACATTCTTATAATATGGCAAAAAAAAGCTGCATTTTATTTTCATCATTTACACTTTCAAAATAACAGAAAACCAAATAATGGTGTCTGTAAAAGTGTGGGCACTCTGCAGAGTTAATACCTTGTACTTGTAATGTCTCGGCCAGTTGTCGGGAGAGGTCACTGTTTTGAGTTTTGTTATGGGGACTTTTGTTTTGAATGTAAGAGTGTATGTTGTGTCTGTGTCAGCTGTCTTGTGTTTAGTTAAAGTGATTGTGTTTTGTGATTGGTTTCTGTCAGTCTGTCATGTATTTAAGTTCAAGTTATATGGACCTTTTGTGATGTTTCCATTTTACCTTGGCTTCTTTATGTACATTAATACACATTTTTACTTGGGGTGCCCAAATTTTCAAACTCCACTGTATACTTATGCAGTTTTTAAGCTATTTCATACAAGCTACTGAATGCTTCGGGTTTTATTTATTACTTATTATTTATTTATTTATTTTATACTTCCATTTACAGGCCACATTATGAAACCCTGCCCATTGTTTCTGATATATAAATGTGTTCTAACTGTGACAATGTAACAATACTGTAAGATATCCTCAAACTTTTTGTTTAATGATATCCAATTTCCCCCCGTAGTTTGGACTCCTCTAATAACTTGTTCTTTTAACTTCTATAAAAATAAAAAAAATCTTTTGTTCTGAACATAATATACGTGTGTTTGGGGGGGTGTCTGTGTGTTTCATTTATGTTGTTATTGCATGTAGTTGCAATACCACTTTTATTATTATGATTAGTAGAACATGTACATGACCATGTGTTCTGGCACTTATTAAAAACGTGTGTGTGTGTGTGTGTGTGTGTGTGTGTGTGTGTGCGCACATGTGTTTTTGTGTATGTTACAGAAGGAGCAAGCTCCATGTGTGGTCTGAGGCCTGCACACACTCGTCAGAAGAGGATCATTGGTGGAGAAAACTCTCTTCGGTAAGCAGTTAGTGACCGTTCTAAACATTGGGCTTATAAACAAAGGAATGCAGAAACTGATGAACCTGGAGAGAGAGCGATAAAACCTGCATAATAAACAGATCAAAAACCAACCAAAAGTCTTTATTTTTATAATTTATATATATATACAAATCATACATCTAGTTTACAGTGGTGTGGATAGTATGTTTTGCATTAATGTGCATATATTTAGGATGTGTGTCAAACCAAGAAGCATATTTGTGTGTGTGTGTGTGTGTGTGTGTGTGTGTGTGTGTGTGTGTGTGTGTGAACTTGCGTGTGTATGTCTATTTGTTGCAGGGGAGGGTGGCCGTGGCAGGCTGCTATACGCCTCCGTGGGTCTCATGCAGATGGACGTTTGGTGTGTGGAGCCACTCTGATCAATAGCTGTTGGGTCCTCACATCTGCCCACTGCTTTAAGAGGTACACTGTCTCACTTAGCCTCTTTAGAGTTTAGCCTCTGGTTATCTGTATCAAATTGCAAATTCTCACCTGTGACCCTCGTAAATGAAAATAGCGCCCCCTCCTGTAAACTCGGTTTGACCTCTACATAAAAATACACGGTGGCACTGCAGACTCTGACTGTTGTGTTTGTTAGTGGTAAATCATGATCATTATTCGAGCACTAAATATCAAAATGCTGTCAAAAACTGCCCTTGGGGTATTCTAGTAGTATAGCAGTAGTGTCTGAAGATGATGATACTCCAATCTTTTACGCATTACTGGCAAATCGGCTGTCTGGCAAATTACTCTCTAAAATATAAGCCAGTCTGCACCGCCCTCAACACCAGACATTTACAGAAAAGTACATGCACTCAACAAACACAACACACATCAAACATTATATTAGCACCAGTTATCAGTTGTTGCAGCAGAGTGACGGTTGTTTTAAATCATTTGAGAACGTTAAGACCGAGAAGGCTAAAATTAGCCCCTCACTTCCGAGTTTAAGTGTAACATTACAGTGACACTTGTCCTAAAGTAACCTTCTGACAGCACAAACACATGCCCACATGCTCTCAAAACAATTTTTTTTTATGTCTGAGTCCTATTCTGGGATGTTAGTCAACCATAATTAAGTCTTAAGGCTTCAAATGAGCATTGTATTTACAGGCATGGTTAAATGTTAATATTAAAGATTTCATATTTATCAGCATTGGACAGTATTAAACTATGATTATGCGGTTTGCAAGTTATATGGTCAGAAACTGACTCCTGATAACGAAAACTAGAGGATGACTGACACGATATGTGTAGCATAAACTGGTCTCTGCAACAGTACAACACCAGAAAGAATCTGCAAGATAGTAGATTCTAGTAACCACTAAGTGTGTTAATGTTAAGGTTACCTAAATAGATTACAAGGGAACTTAATTTGTTGTCAAACAAATCAACCAATCAGTTTTGATTAGCTGAGTTAACTGGGCCATGTTGATTCTCTAAGCATTTTTAGGGGTACAAGTCAGGCCACAAACTTGTAAGTTGGATCATGTTTCTTAAGGCCAGCACATCTAATCACCTACTGAGGCTTAGGGTACTATCAAAAGCACGGCAGCATAAAGCTGGTCTCACATGGAGTGAGTTTCAAATTAAACACAAATTTTAGTATATGACTTTATTACGTGTATAATATACAAATTTCATGTACAAAGTTCATTAGTATAGCATTCAGACTTTGGGATTGCACCTAACTTACTGTAGCACCCAGTGTTCTAGAACATTTACTATATGCTCTATGTGCACTTGTACTTCTTACAGTGTTTTAAAACGATCCTAATAAACATAAGAGTCTAATTCGTGTTCATGCTGGCATTCTTTTTTTCTAAATGCACGCTACTCTAGTGCACTTCATTCCCATAAAGGTACCTGTCTGTAGCAAATCAAATTTTGGTAATGCGTACTGTAACATGTTTCTTTCAAAAATCACTGTAGTCTTAATCTCCAAAATGTACATTTCTCATACAGACCAGTCCTAATGAACCCCTACCCACTCTCGAATTCTGCTCCAAACAGGTTGCAGCACAGGAAGAGAGGGAAAATGTTGATTATCTTGAGATATTTCTTGTAGAAACACTGATCCCTCTAATTTAGTGTTCAGATTTCCAAAGAGTCCAGACAGTGCTGTTGACCTGAGTGGAGGCTGCCCTCTATGGAATGCCGCAGTGGCTTTGGGGAATGTCCTGCTGATCCTCCAGTGGCTGTGCCAGAAAGCAGCCTGGCATTCCCCACGAGGCAGTGACATTTCCGGAAAAATACTTTACCATGTAACGGTACACTGCTCTCCCTGTCTACACTTCCGCTGTGTGGGGATGATTTCAGTCATTAAGAAGCAGTGAGCACACACACACACACACACACATACACACACACACACACACACATATATGTATGTATATATGTGTGTGTGTGTTTATATATATATAAAATTATTCATCATGAAGCAGCTTTCAAAACATATAGGTCACAAATGATCAAGATCAAGAAGATCAAGAGGAAGAAGCCCAGAAAGGGACCCAGTTAATGTTCTGGTCCCCTAACAGAAAGCTAACCTTATTTTAAGTCTAAGATAAATATGGTATAAGTTTAAATCATAAACAATGTTTCTATAAACAGTATAGAAGTAGTGGACTGTGGTAAAGGGGTTGTTTGAACGCAAGGGACGTGTGATGTCAGAGTGTTTGGTTTCATTAGAAGACTGTCTCCGTTTTCGCTGACTCACCGAATGTCCAGGTTTGGTTGACAGGAACATCTTGAGGAAGTGAGAGGACTCTGTTAGGGGACACATCATTCAAGCGACATGCCTACCACATGAAGCAAACTGCTGCTGGAAGAAGTCATTTGAGCAGCATGATCATAAATGTACACGTCATACACTTTTGGCCTTACCTTTTTAGAAAGCTCCACGTTGCTGCTGTACAGTTAAGGCCTATAGCTACTGATAGCCGAACAAACAGTTTTTTTCCACACTAATGTTATCATTCTACTGAGCACTGATTGCTAATAAATGACATGCTTTATGCTGCAGCTAACCATTATTAATCCTGCGTTCAAGTTCACAGCTGTGCAAAGGCGTGGTTCTAGTATACAGTGCTGTGAAAAAGTATTTGCCCCCTTTCTGACTTCTTTTTTTTTTGTATGTTTGTCATTCTTAAATATTTCAGTTTTTCAAACAGATATATATATTATACAAAGATAATATTAGGCAAAGTAAACCCAAAATGCATTTAAGTGATGAATTTATTTATTAAGAAAAAATACTATCCAAATCTACATGGCCCTATGTGAAAAAGTAATTGCCCCCTAAACTTAATAACTGGTACCCTTTAGTAGCAACAGCTACTCTTGCTTAGCAATTAAGCGGTTGCGATAACATCGCTGTGGAGGAATTTTGGGCAGAATTGTTTTAATTCAGCCATATTGGATGGTTTCAGAGCATGAACCACCTTTTTAAGAGTGTTATAGCAGGCCTACATCAAACAGCATCTCATTTGGATTCAAGTCCGGGCTTGGACTAGGCTACTCCAAAGCCTTTATAAGCCATTCAGAGGTAGACTTGCAAAAACCTTTTCACAGCACTGTACGTGTTTGTTGTGTAGAGCGTCTCTTACTTCATTTCTCAGTCTGTAGTTCCTGTTTTGACTTCTTTTCTTTACATTTGTTTTCTCTTTTTTCCCTAAACAATAGTTGAAACCGCTTCAGATTATGGGAAACTGACTAAATTACTCTTTTCTGTTTCTCTTAGATATGGTAACAATACCAGGATATATAAGGTGCGTGTTGGGGACTACCACACACAGGTTCCTGAAGAAAATGAGGAAGAGTATGCTGTGGACAGAATCGTCCTTCACCCTCTTTACCACCCCCACAGCAATGACTATGATCTGGCACTGGTGCGCATTGTGCAACACAGAGGCTCCGGGGTTCATGGGGGCAATGGCTGTGTGCTCCAGAGTCGCTCTGTCCTTCCTGTGTGTTTACCCAGACGGAGAGAGAGAGTGCCCAAAGGCTCAACCAACTGCTTCATCACTGGCTGGGGAGACACAGGTCAGATTTGCAGTAAAGTATGTACACACACATTAACATTACTCTGTACATGCAGCAACTCTTAATAGGTATATATGGGTGCATAGAAACTTTGTGATAACTTTGTGCATCATGGAGAACAGACTTCCAGCATCAATCATGAACCACACTCAGCATTATACTCAGCACCTCCTATCTCTACTATTAATCTGCTAATTAGTTGATAAAGTAAATGTATTTATCATTATTTGCTCATTTCAATTCAGGAAGAATATTGAATTGAATTGAAACGAGCATTTTTTTTACAATGACAGTAATAAAATGCATTTAAAAATATAGATGTTGTAGTTACCATAAAGTTTTGGGCTCACGGTGACCAGACTTCAACTTAAACTGTTGCTGTTAGGAAAAAAAAAGAAAGAAAAAAGAGCAAGGTCAGATCCAGACATGGTATCTACTCTAGGGCTGGGCGATTAATCGAAAAGTAATCAAAATCGACATTCAGAACCTATAATCGATCAGGTTTTTCCAGGTCGATTATTTCGATTACTTTCCCTTTAAAAACACTACCGCGTGTGGAGTCACGTGACCCCGCTACGCTATGGTACGTTGTCGAGCATGGAGAACTTAAACACTGAGACAACTGAGCAACTTGTCAGTGAACTATGAGGGCAAATAACTAAAAAATAAGTAAAATAATCGTCCATTAATCGTAATCGAGTTAAAATGTTCAATTAATCGAGATTTTGATTTTAGGCCAAATCGCCCAGCCTTAATCTACTCTTCATATCACAATGTGACAACTGCAATCGCAGATTGAAATAATAAGCTGTGTTCTAGGTTATTTTTTCTGAGTGAAGGTGTAATCTGCCTAATGGGACTGTTTTAAACCAGACTGGCAATGGTAAAAGTGCATGGATCCCTGTGCTAGAGAGACAGTTTGACAGTGATATTTAATGCCTTAATTTGAGTGTGTATGCTCCGTCTGGGGGTGGGGTGTGTGCTCTCCCAAGTCTCTGCAGGATGTAATGACACTACACGGCTTTCTTGTCACTAGAACTGGTTTTGAGGGTCCACTTGTGCCCTCCTGAATTCAATAACCATCATTTTTGTCCATGTTCAGAGACTGGCTGTTGGCTTTGTGCCTCTTCTCTGTTCACCAACTTGTTGTTTTTGCTATTCAAACCTGCCACATTTGTGTCATCAGCAAAATTGATGATGTAGTTTGAGCTGTGCATTGCTGAGTCAGCAGTGTGAACAGCAGATGACTAAGTACGTAGCCCTTGAGGGCCCTGTGCTGAGTATGGGGGTACTGGATATGTTGCTCCCAATCCTGACTGACTGAGATCTTCTAGTCTGAAAGTCCAGGATCCAGTTGCAGAGAGAGGTGTTCAGGCCCAGTATCCCAAACAGATGCTAAAGAATGATTGCATGCTGAAGTCAATGAAGAGCATTCTCACAAAATTGTCCTTAATGTCTAGGTGAGTGAGGGCCAGGTAAAAGAGGGGTTCCAGTGAGTGGGCTGTAGTTGCAGGTGCGATGTTCGGTGAAATGGGATGGTAGTCACTGAGGCGGAACACTGATGACTTCTTCGGTATGGGGATGATAGTGATGGCTTTGAAGCATGTATGAGTGACTGTGGTGCTGAAGAGATACTGAAGATGTCTGTGAGAACTTCGGGGCCGGCAGCCTTCTGTGGGTCGACTCTAAGCGGAGTTTGCCATTGTCATACAGAGCTCCTGGTTGTTGAGGGACGGGGTTCCGCATCGCCCTGTCATTTTGCACAAACTGTATTAAGTGAATCCACACTTCTGGAAGGGAGGCCTCATCTACACAGGCCTAAGGAGATGCCCTGCCACAGTGTCCTGGAAATGGCTATGGATTATTCTGACCATGTGTGCACCTCTGCTCTGCTGTCTTGGGACAGATTGGCCCTTGCCTTTCTCAAGGCACCTTTATTATCTGATCTTGAAATGGTGTTTTTGGTTCTCCGCATCATGCAGACCTCAGGAGGGGAGGGAGGCAAACATACTTTGCATACTTTGTGTAGGTCTTCTTCCGCTGGAGGAAGAAGACCAAGACTCAAAAGGGGATCCCTTCCTCTGGTTGATCCAAAGACTGAGAAAGAGAGTCTCTACGAAGGTAGCTAACAATAGAAGACTTTGAATGGACTTAATTAATGCTTAACAATTTGCAGTCATTGACTAACACAGTTGAGTGAGGAGTAGTTTGAGAGTCTCTAGTCCACAGCAATAGAAACAACAGCCTCAGCCCGAGCTTTTGAACAGCAGTTGCTCTTGAACAGGGGAACAGGAACATGTGGGGAGTCCACAACATCTGAACCATTCGAAGACCAGGGAAGGGGCCCCAGCAATTTTTCCTGCTTCCAAAACATTTCACTTACTTTCCACTTGACTGATCCCTCCCGTCAAGAGTTGTCATTGTACAAGACAGTCAATGTTATACACTTTACCTGTCTCTTGTTTTAATGATAGCAGCAAATAAACAAAAACGAACCAGACTGCAAAACAACATTTGAATCCATATTGATGGAGTAAACTATAAGGTAATTTGCACATAAATTACTTAGCATTTTTGTCTGTGTAAAAGTAACTGTTATGAAGTTTTAACATATGTTGTTTACATCGCTCTCTTAATGGTTTGTTTTTATCCTAAATCTGTTAAAGATAAATTTAATTGTTAAAATATTATGATGAAGTCGTTTATTTTCAAGTCTAGATCGAAATAAGCACCTGAGTATCGAAGTTGCCCTCACATGTTGGACTCTACATTGGATTTTTCTGTCAAACATCTGTGTTTAGACAAAATGAAAACAACATCAAATCAGGCAACAAAAAAAACCCAACACGCGTTTGACACAAATACAGTTTTGCTGTTGACCGTGTTGAAGCATTAAGTAAAGATTATTTGCAGAATGAGGCTTTTAGATTGGAATCCTTTATACAGCTGTGTTTAAGCAACAATGGCAGTTAGTACCCAGTTGTTTTAAAATTCTTTCAATATTAGTAATTAAACTTGGAAAGGTTGTGTTTGTGTGTGAGAAAGAGACCGTGAATTAGAGTGACCAATCCTAAATACTCTGCTGATAGATGAGAGCATGAGTCTTTGATGAGGCGACTGCATGTGTTTTGTCCTTTGGGAATATGGAGTGACCCGGTGATGTAATGTGTGTCAAGTTGTGAATCTGCCGAGTTTCAAAATCAGTTTAACACACTCCCATAGGCATATTTCACAGCATCCAGCACTCGAGTTGAGGGGGGATGAGGAGGGATGGCATCCCCCCTGAAATAAAAACGGTCAAAATCATCCCACTTCTAAAACAAACACGCACCGGTCCATCCCTTGAATGCGGAAATTGCTCCTGTTTTAACACTGGATATAGTACTACCATGTCAACCTTTCGGGGGTTTGTTGTGATTTTAACATCATGTCCAAGTAAATATGTTTGATAAACGATAAAATCCACCATCTGCCCGATTTGTCCCCCAGCTATCTACTGATACCATAATGGTTTTTGATTATGCCAGAGAGTGCATAGGCAGGGGCGCTGCATCAAATTCTTGGCCCTATGCACAAGCTGTGGCCATGGGCCCCTGTAAGCTTGAGGTTCACAACTACCTACAACTAACCTTACTACTAATCTAAGAACTCTTATA
>JBBPDH010073734.1:0-21222 GCA_037974565.1 Clupeocharax schoutedeni | reverse complement strand
TCCCCACACACTGCTCCCCGGGCGCCGTGTTCCTGGCTGCCCCCTGCTTCACTTGGTGAATGGGTAAAATGCAGAGGGTGAATTTTGTGCTGTTCACACCGTGTGCTGTGGTGTGTTCATGTATGACCGAATGATCACTTTCACTTTCACTTTTTTCACTTTCATTGATGCATTTTCAAAAAAATGAGACCAGCATCACTGTTCCCACTGAAACTGAATGGAAGTTCATTACTATGTTATTAAATTAATACATTTGTAAAACAATTTTTACAATAAACTAAGCACAATGGTGTTTTACTGCCTGTTAAAAGCCAAATCTTTTCATGTAATGTTTTTAACATTTAATTTATATTAGCTCACACAAACACACCATTCTCCTATTCTGGTCCGGTCCCTCTGTCAAATTTTAGAAACCATTGCGGTTTGTGAGTCAAAAAGTTTGCCCACACCCTGGGTTAAAACATACCAAAAGTACGACCATAACAAGGAAGTACAATTAATGAACTGGTGACATGGTCTTGAGTGCCCATGACTGATTGATACATGTGGGGAGCAATGGCTAGTCTGTCTGGTTTGATCCCACAAAAGAGATATTGTAGCACTTAGGGCTGGGCGATTAATCGAAAAGTAATCGAAATCGAGATTCAGAACCTATAATCGGTCAGATTTTTCCAGGTCGATTATTTCGATTACGTTCCCTTTAAAAACACTACCACGTGTGGAGTCACTGACCCCGCTCCGTTATGTTACGTTTTTCCGCCGACATGTCGAGCATGGAGAGCTTAAACACTGAGACAACTGAGCAAGTTGTCAGTGAACTATGAGGGCAATAATTAAATAAATAAAATAATCGTTCATTAATCGTAATCGAGTTAAAATGTTAAATTAATCGAGATTTTGATTTTAGGCCAAATTGCCCAGCCCTAGTAGCACTGCTGTAGAACATACAGTACATTGAAACTTGCTGTGTACCGGCCTGCGTAGCTGCTGACCTGTTAAAGTGCACATGCCCTTGTGCTGTAGAAAAAGAACACCCCTTCATTGGAACAGTATTCCCTAATGGCAGTGGCCCCTGTGCCCTGCCACACTGCAAGACTGTTTTAGGAACAAAACAGAGATTAAAGAAATTGACTTGGCCTCCAGGTTCCCAGGATCTTAATCTGATCGAGCACCTGTATGATGTACTGCACAACCACAGAGGACCTACCTTGCAACTTACAGCACTTACAGAATTTGCTGCTAGTGCCAGATACCACAGTACATGTTCAGAGGTCTTGTGGAGCTTGTGCCTCGAAGGGTTAGAGCTGTTTTAGCAGCATGAGGAGGACTCACACATGTTTGGATGGTGGTTTTAATGTCATGGTTAACATTGGGGAATATGAACTTCAATTTGTATGTTTATGCACCTGAATCTTTTTGCATTCCTTCAAATTTTTCACGTCTAGGAAAATGATGGACTCAGGTCAGTTAGATTTCTATCAGCACAGCACACTGTGCACCAATACCTGCCGCAGTACTAAATTCGACCTTCTTATCAACAACACACGCTTCCCTCCGGACAGCAGTGTACTCAGTACTCCCTCTTCAGCGCAGGGTGAGTCCTTCTATCTCTCTCACTCTCTCTCAAACCCACACACACATACTTACACACACACACGCACACACACACACACACACACACACACATATTCATACTCTGCAGTCTTCATGACCTGGATGTGCAGGCTGTTACATATATTACTTGCAAAACGTTCTGATCTACACAAATTAAAGGACATTCTATATATCATACATAGTTTTAACTCAAACCTTTTCTATGTTCTGGGAGAATTTGTGTATTGCCAAACTGTAGCGTGCGTCTTTGATTTTCCAGGGCAGGTTGCCATGGGTAACGGAGGAGAGGTTGTCATGGTGGAGGAGAAAGCAGAAGAAGCCACTGGCTCTTTGGATTGGAGTTCTGCTACCGTGGAAACTATAGAGAAGAAGGAAGTGCCAGAGATATCTGGTGAGATCCAGGTTCAGTGTTCGTGAAACAGCAGCCTTGAACAGTTATCCAAAATCATCCCATGTAATAAGACAATGTTGTAGACACCATTTATAAAAACTGCTATGACTAAAGCTGAGTGTGAATGGAGAAGAATGGTTTTGCATACTGGCTATTTTAATTTAAGAGCTGAAAGCACATTACACTAAATGCTTTTATGAACATTTCCTTTATTATTCACTATATGTACATGTGTTTGTTGCAACCTGCTTGTTCAGGGTTTTGTAGGGCATCTTTACCCCTTCGGTGTAGTAAAAGTGCCTAGTCCTCGGAGAAAGATTCAAACTAGATGTTGGAGTAATGCAATGAGGATTTGATTGTATTCAGCATCTAGAGCTCTAAAACTCTAAAGCTTTAAAGTGCAAGCCCAGGACTGAGAAGAACTTTCATATAATACCGTGACTATGCCTGTGTGTGTATGTGTGTCCTCCAGAGGAGACGTTCAGTTTCTGGAAGGGCATCGCAGATGTGGGACTCATGGGGGAGGTGGTCAATAACATCCGTACAGAACTGCTGGAGTTACTGAGGGGGGTGCAGCTCCGTTCTGAGCAGGCGAACCTACAGGATGCAGGTGAATTATTTTTTAAAAACACTCTACAGTCACTTTTGCAGCCCTATATAGTGTATAATATAACAAATATATAGTGTATAATATACCAAATAAATACTATTTATTTTTGCCTCTTCACTCACAAACTATCTGTAGTTCTGTGTACATCATTTTATTTTTACACTACCATTACCGACCTCTCTCTGTCGTTTTTGTGATTTTCGGCCTGGCTTGTGTTGGTTTAAAAAGCAGTCTGGGCCGAAACACTACTCACAGCTTCATTGTGAAGATTTATTCAGATGGAACATTTCTCTCAGCATAAGCTGACCTTGTGATATTGGGGGGTGGTGTTTTTTTTGCAGAAGTGGCAGTTCTAAGTAACCTTGCACAGGTGTTTGGCTTGTTGGACTCAATCAAACGCATTCTGAGCGTTCGACGACAAATAACAGACCCCGGAGAAAAGCGCATGCTCAGAACCCTGACCAGTGAGTACTGAGTACTGATGTTGTAAATTAAAGGTAAAACCATTACATGTAAAATAAAAACATTGCAGTAAAGTGTATGTTATGTTCCAAGCCTGCAATATCTTTCCTCTGCTGTAAACGCAACAGTCTAAGCGTATAATCAGTGTTCTATTTTTATGAAGCATGAAACTGGTAATGTCCTATTCATCCTAAATAAAGCATTGCTTAGAGGACTATTTGAATAAAGCAATGGGTAAAGTTGCAAATTACTATAACAAGGATGGCTTGACAAGTGAAATATTCTTAACTAGTCTGTATTTAATATGTTATAACTTTCTTGTATGTCAGTTATAGCATGTTTATAGTGAAATTGTATTTTTCTATTAGAAAATTTCCTTCTTTTGAAGCATTTATTCTATAAGACAATTTCACTATAAATGTTAAATGTATTGACTTTAAGATCGTTTCATTTGCTGGGTTATATGTTGCAGAGAAAAGTTTTAGAAGCTATTTGTAATGCTGAGTTATTGTGTATGTGTGTATTTTTATAGGTCTGGAACACCAGTTGGAGGAGCAAAAGAAACAGCAAAGCTGGTTGTCCCAGTCCCAGGCTCTTGGGAGCCTGCTAGCCCCCTCCTCCTCCTCTCCACCTGCCAAACGTGCCTCCAAACGTCCTCGACTGCAGCGGCCCGCCTCCACCACCCTGCTGGGCTCGACCTTGGGTCAGCCTGTGACCCTTCAGCCTCCACAGTTCACTGTGCTCTCCCCCATTACCCTGCCTTCTGCCGGACAGCCCTTTGCTGTAGCTGGCCTGGCTCAGCCATCCAGCGCAGTCACCCTGCATGCACTTCCGGTGGGCTCACAGGTAGGGATCCACCATGACGACCACGTTTAACCACCTTATAGTGGCGGATACAGATATCAATAACTGGGAATTGTCATTTTTGCATGTTAGTACGACTACAGTTTCATAGAGACATGAAATGGAACGAGATAATCAGTGTTATCCTCACGTGTCACTGGTTTTAATATGGCTGATGTATGGTATATGTATGTGTGTGCGGATGAGTCCATGTGTTTGGAAAAACGTATATTTTAATGGGTGTGTCCATCAGGCTCTGTTTATAAATGTTAATACTTTTTTGAACCTTTACATGTAGGTATTTACACGCATTACTGCAGATGGGAAACACGAGACCATCACGCTCCATCCTGCGCAAGGGATCACGCTGCTGGGCACGACAGCAGTCCAGGACCCTAGCTGCACCATGGTAAGCCCTGTGGAGCTCGTCCGGCTGACCCAGGGTGCAATAGATGTGGAGCATGAGGACGAAAGCCAGGCTCACACTGCCACTGTGATTGAGATTGATCCGGCGTCGGGAGAACACGGCGTAGGGGTCGTGGAGCTGCAGCTGGAAGCAGAAGCCGCGGGAGGAGTTGAAGAGACGAGCCTGGCTATGAAGGAGGCGGTTGGGGAGGAAATGGTTGTACACAGAGAAACGGAAGAGGTACACACTGAAACGGACGAGCTGCAGATAGAAGCCAACGGACAGATTCACAACCTACAGATACTAGTTGTAGAGGAGGAGCAGACACAGATTGAAGACAAATGCAAATAAGAAAATAAACACACACACACACACACACACACACACACACACACACACACACACACACACATACTCGCACGCGTAACTCATGCACTCTGGCCCCTGATGATGGTGAGAGCATTTGCACTTCACAGCCAAGTCTGTTTTTTGTATCTACTTTCCTAAAAGTGGTCTCTCCGTGACCAAGTTTGAAATCCATGTAAAAACATTTTGTACGCAAGTCCAGTATTACCTTTTGAGCTTCACATTGCAAATGTGAGTTTTGTTATGCTTTTGTAAAAGAGTTCAGTATTTTTTCCCCCTCTTGTTTATGGATTTCAGAAGATAAGATTGGGCATTTTTTAAGGTGGTGCTAACATGTCGAGACATTCAAGAAATATAAACTTTAGCCAAAAGTATAGACACTCAGTTAGAAGACTGTTATTTGTACTAAAACCCAGCATTTGACTGTTTTTACCAATCCATGCTCCACTCAAAAAAAAAAGAAAAAAGGATCGATTGTTATCAATTATTTAGTGGTTGAATGAGCTTTGGCAAAAACGCTATTTAAAAAATAAAAGCTAATTTAAAAACAAAAATCAAAACATGTTTCTCAAATTAGATCGCTACAGTGTTGGGTAACATTCAGTTACCAGTTTGCAATGGTACACTACTGGGTTACTGTTCTGTTGTTCTAACTATGTCTATATCTTGTTCTGAAACCAGACATATGGGAAACATATATACTCATTCTATCCTAACAGTGTCACCTTTTTATTTATAACATGCTCTAAATGTAGGGGTTGTGAGTTAAGGCCCCAGCATTCTGTAATGCTTGTCCAACCTCACAACAGTAGTGACAAAACAATGCACACTCCAAAAGAAAAAGTGCCTAAAAGATTTTTGCGTGATGCCATAGAATACGTTCCTTACGGAATCTTCCAGTGGAACCATTTTTGTATATGAAATGTGTGAGTGTAAAGATAAAGAACCTTTAAAATGTGCGGAATCTTTATGTTTAGGTTTTCTAATCTTTTAAAAGGTTCTTCACACTCCCACATCTACAAACATGGTTTTTCTATGGCATCGCTCAGAGGACCCATTATGGCATGCTTGTGGGTGGGGCATGCAGAGGTCAATCTGTATCTGACACTGATCTAGACTCGACTGCCACCCTTGATGCTCTGGTGTGACTGTCAGTGCAGTGACCCTCTCTGGTGACTGGCATGTGTATTAAAATGAATCAGGGTACATGCACTATTTAAACATATTTGTGTTTTATCAGAGTGTTATTGTATATAGCAGCACAACATGAACTGTGAGGAGTTATTTTTAGATGAAACAAGTCCTGAAAATGGCTCTTATGTTACTGTTCAGAATGACTGGTTATGTGTTTGGCTGTGTTTGTAACTCTTTATTGGTTCAATAATACTATTTTGGAATAAGACTGAGGAATAATGGGACCGCAATAGACCTTTACAGCAATGTGCCAATATGTAGGAAGCTTTTTTTCTTCGTGGGAAAACCTCATGTTTTCCAAGATCACTGCTCTCTGCCTTGTGGTTAACTAAACTATTCCAAATCTGATATATTTTGTCCCACATATTTGCCATTTAACAGCCTAATTACTGATCCATCTATGCTACTGAAACTCCTGTGTATTTAAATTACACTGCACGAAAGTAAGGCTAATATTAACCTTTAACACGATTCTATCGCAAAACCGGTTACTCTAACAGATATACTACTTTAAGCTTGACATCATTTGACAAAGCTTACTGGTTTCTTTGGGAATTGTTTTTGGTGAAGTTGCCAGTCTTAAGATGTGCACAAAAGAGCATTTGAAATTTCCAGTCTATAACAAGAATTCCCAAACAGTGTGACAGCAGTGATTTTTGAAGACAGCATACGGTTTTCCCTCAGAGAAAACTAGCTCACACCCAGAGTTCCTAACATGTACTTAACACAGACTACAAAAGGATAGCAAGACCTTTGAGCTCTGTAGTCTTAGCTTTCAGTTGACCCCAATAGTTTGACACAAATATGTCATTTTTTGAAAATACTTGGATTTCTAAACATGGTTTTAATATATGTAAATCTAATTTATTGCAGTTAATACTGTCTCTGCGTTTGAGGTCAGTATGAAAGTGTGGAAAGTATGAGTAACTTTCTTTATAGGTTTGTCTCCAGAACATCAAAATGTTCTTCTCCTTTCATCTCCAGAAGAAACACTCCCTTTCTTAAGGAAGTCCCAGTCCTTTCTGAAAAACATTCATATTTAATTCACAGAGGCAGAATTAACCGGAACATTTGAAATGTAGAGAATGTCACTGTCTGATCTTTGTGAACCATCTGATCTTTTTCTTGCTGAAAAGAACATCCTCCCTCCTCATTACTTATGGACCTGCTGTATTGACAAAAGTGACTTAACTGCTGGTCGAGAAACGATCTCTAAAACTGTATGTGCAGAGACAAACCAATAAAGACAAACTGGTTAACAGGTTTGGCTGTTTATTTGTGTTGTGTTTGTGATGCCATAGCTTGGCCAGCAGGGGGCGATGGAGGTCTGTCTTAATTCTTCAGATGTGAACAAGTGACTGAATTAGTAAATAGCAGAAAGAGGCTGGGCAGCTTTAATCATCCTGTCCCCTTGTACCTTTCTCCGGCAGCGGCGCCTGGCCTGTTTAAGCTGTCACACTGCGTATTGGGACTGTGATGGGTGGGAGCTGTCACCGCCGCTGAGCTTTTGACGCACGGGCTGTTTGTGCCAGCTGTAGGATGCTGTCAGCCTCCGACAGGCCTGGGGAGAATGGGGGTAAGGGGTGGGGATGACACAGGCACCACAGTACCGGAATGGCTCTGTGTGGACCATTGCTTAACCACTAATATTTTTTCGCAAACTGTACTTGCTTGCTGCATTTGAGAAGGGTGGGTAGAGCTCCTGAATGCTGTTGGTTTGAAATAAACCAATTTCCTCCCTGTTCTGTTGTAATGGTTGCCTGCTTTTGAAGCTTTGTAGGGGAATCTCCACATGCCTTTTCAGCCAGGCTGTGCCCCTGGCAAAAGAAACAGATGTGACTTAGTGCAAGTTAGTGCTAGAAGAGTTCCAAAGTGCCCTTCCTCGCCCCTGTGGGTTTATGCCACTGATATTGAAGAATCGTCACTGTCCATTTTCTAAATTTTTTTAAAATGGCCTAGACGTAGTCGCAGTTAAGAGAGGTACCGGATACTTACCAAGTTGTAATATTGCACATGAAGACAATTGCACATTTTTAAGTGATTTGGCACCCATTTAGAGAACAACATATGATATTGCACATGTTTTAGCACCTATATAATGATGTTATGGTACTTATATGTGCCATAGGGTTTGCACAGGCCACATTTTAGAATGAATAGATGTATTGTAGTGAATAAATGTGTGTAAATTTGACACCAGTTGTTTCATTTCTAGACATTCTATGCTGGCTTTTACATTGTCAGATTTCCCCTGGAGTATAAAACTCATGTAACCTTCAGCACCTCTCCTTTTATATTCACCAACAGTAAATGCCTTCTTTCACCTTTCAGTAATATCAATCATGTCTTTGCTATGCATGAAAGATACTGAAACATCCCTTTGTAACATATAGGTTTGATCATGGTCTGGCTGTGTTTTGTTTTTTTTTACCTATACTGTCTTGACTTCATTGAAATTTCTGATAAAGCTAATACAGTATGGGCAAACCTGTGCTTGCCCATACCAAAAGCTCAGCTCACACCAAAGTGAGTTGTTACTATGACTGCGTTTATTATTGCATATTCATAACTCTATAAATTCCATATTCATATAAATTCTTTCTTTCATGGCCTCCATAGATCTTACCTAGCTGTGCTTCAGAGATGTGTGGAGTAGTCTTAACTTGCACATGAACCTTAGTATGGATGCTATTCACCTCAGCTGAGCTTTCCCAATCTCTTTATGAATGTGTATTTCATCCAGCATGGGATCCTATATAGTTCCCATGTTCTCGTGTCCACCATGACAAGTCATTATGTTTAGCTGTGAGTTTACAAAATGTGCCATCAAAACAGTAGGACCACATTTTAAAAATAAATAGGCTACAGTGATTTTCAAATGCAATGTTTGCAAGAAAAAAAAACAATTTAGGAAGGCAAAGATTTTATGTCGGATGAACAAAATCGGGTAATATTTCTCAGTGATTCAATCAACTACCTTTTACTCCTCAAATTATGCAGCTACTAAATTACTAAAATCATTTGTCTAAATCTGTTTTTCATGATCTATGGAGTTGTTCCTCCCACTAGGGAGAGTTAACTTGCAGGGTGTTTGTGCTACACCTTTAAAATATTTTGATGTATGTGTGTGTGTGTATGTGTGTGTACAGCTGGTTAAGCGGTCCTTTAAAGTTTGCCATATTTAAGCTGGTTCATGTTGAAAAGTGAGAAGGGCTGTTGTTCTTTGCTGCAACTGACAAAGCCGGAGCAGTAGTGAATACTGAATATTGTATTATGGTAGACGTTTTGTACTAACAGCAGAATACAAAGAATTGTGTGGTAGGAATAACAATGATATCCTAAAAAGGAACTGCAATAGCCATAAAATAGCAGTAACAAGATAGAAAAATGCAATAAATACAATAATAATACATTTACTGTGGATTTGTTTATGGGTGAATGGCAATTCAGGTTTGATTTTATTCATGTAGGAACAGTATTTCTGTAAATGTGTGATTTTATGTGCCTTGCCATGAGCCTATTGAAGCACTTAATGATGATGGATGCGAGTGTGACAGGAGGGTAGTCATTGAGGCAGAACACCAAAGGGCACTGGGATGATGGTGGTCTCCATGGGCTTGTTGGAATAACAGTTGTGCTCGAAGAGATGCTGAAGATCTGCCCATCCTCTTTGAGCAGAGTTCTCCTCACATCAGCCATGATCAGGCAGAACAGCTGTTCAGTGCGGGGGAGAGGAGGTCTTCCCCAATGCCGTGTTCTTCTGTGCATCACATCATGCATAGAGGTGATTCAGCGCTTCTGGAATGGAGGCCTCACTCACCATTCACAGGCGGGTTGAGATAGTTGGTGATAGTCTGGATGCCCTCCTGCATGTGTCTTGTGTCCCTATTGATGGGGGCTTTCCTGAACATATCCCAGTGGGCTCAAACCTGTACTGAAAAGCAGAAATGGCTCCTGGGAGCCAGGTTTTTGCCTGGTTTAGATATCTGGTACATCTGGTAAGCGGTTTGCATGCTGGGATTAGCATGATGGAGCTGTGGTCTGAGTAGCTGAGGTGGCACTGTGACTCAGCTCGGAATGCACCAGCAATGGTTGTGTAATCAAAGTCCAGCACGTTCACCCTCTCATCACAATGTCCACATACTGAATAAAGTAGTCAGCATTTAGCATCACATTAGCAATGAACCATACCCAAAGTAAAGTGGAACCTAATAGTCATGCGTGAACACACCACAGTACACAGTGTGAAATTCCTTCGCTGCATTTAATTCATACATCAAGCAAAGTACCTTGTTCAGGGATTTGAACCCACACCCCTCTGATTGCAGGGGCAATGCCCTAACCACTAGGACACCAGCTGCCCCTTTAGAGAATAGTGCAGTGTTTATTCACTATTCCATGTTGATGGAAACACACAAAAACCCTTCTAGAGTCTTACTAGACAGAGCTGTGTTTCTGCTGGAACAAAATGTACATTTGCATTTATCAGGCGCTTTTATCTAAAGCGACTTCCATTCCCTAACTAAAGGGGACAGTCTCCGTGAAGCAATTTGAGGTTAAGGGATTTGCTCAGGGACCAAGTGGTGGTGCTGGAGGTAGGAGTCGACCTCTTGGTGCAGAGGCAAGTATCCTACCACCTTCTTACCTTTGAGTATACATTTGCTTCGGGTTCGATTCCCAAGATCACTAGGCACCTCTGAGCAAGGTACCGTCCCCACACACTGCTCCCTGGGCGCTATGTTCCTGGCTGCCCACTGCTTCACTCGGTGAATGGCTTAAACGCAGAAGAAGGATTTTATGCTGTGGTGTGTTCGCGTATGACCAAATTGTCACTTTGACTTTATTTACAAATTTGTATTTGACTTTGGAAATAAGTAGAACTGTACTCTCTCTGGTACTGCTACAGCTTGACCAGGGTCGATAATAGATGCTAAACAGTGACTGATGGGCAAAAAAAGCAGAAAAAAGAAAGCAGAAGGGGCTCTCAACACTTTGGTTGAAGTAACTGACACATTTAGAATAGCTTTGAAAGACCTCAGGATTGTAACTGGTCACAATATACTGATGACAAAAAATTAAAATCTCTAAAAGGCACCATATCTTGGAATAATGCATTTTTTAATACAATTCTTTTTTCTGGAGTGTGCAACCACCACTAAGGTTTCAAACGGCACCATTCACAACCCAGCCTATACAGACCATATGCAGAAACTTAACTACAAACCCAGCCTGTTTTGAATTAGCTGTTTTTGTGATGTTACGAACACCAACCCACATACACATATCCACCTCGAGAACTGGCTTTCATATGTGTTAACAAATAAAGTGATCATAATTATAACCCATTTTTATATTGTACTTTTTAGAAAATACAAATTTGGGATGAAAAAATGAAGATAAATCGATAAATCAGACAAAATCATTCAGTTAAAAGATAATAATCCCTGGGGTCCTGAAATACGTCCTCATCTTAATTACATCTCTCAAATTTAAAAATAGACCATGTACTTTTACTCAAGTACTGTCTCATAAATGCTATCTCTGCTTTTGGCTCCTGGACCCATTTATTTATGTATTTCCCCTTGTTTTACTGACCATCTCTGTGTTGTCCTTCCCCCAGCTTACCTTCCCTTGGGCAGGTATAATTTAGAAGGGCCTGACTGCAGTGCAGTAGACGTAGAACACATACAGTAGAACCTCCTATCTTGAATGATTGTTGAACGTACACAGCAGCCATTTGTGCTGGTCTTTTGTCTTGGCATGCCTTTTATCGTTCAGGAAAGGAGACCACTGTTTACAGATAAGTGATGTCATCCATGCTGTGGCACATTTCTCAGCTTCATTCCCCACAGTATTATAAGCTGACTGCAGCAGTTAAATGTTAGTAATGCTGTGAATTTGGTGGTCTTGATAAAATAAATGACTAATTTTAAGTCAGCTTGAAGGAAAGTTTTAGTATGTAGTATAAGCGCATGCCCAAATATCTTTAAAACCCCATATTAACTTAAATTCATGGATAACTGAACAATGTTTAGTGTTGATAATTTTTGTTTAGCTACTTAGGGTTTAAAGTTTTTAAGCCCATGCAGATCCCATTAACTTCCCCAGGCCACATTAGCTATAGCAGGTGCAATACTTATTCTATGAATGTGTATGTATTCAAAACAAGAAAAGGTGGTTACAGGCATAAACTTAACTAACACAAAACCAAAAAATATTATTTTAGTAAATTACTTTCGATACAAAGTCCCCTGATTTTGAAACAGACATTTAATTATGTGGATTTTTTTTTTACCATAATTGAATTGAGTTCTTCTCATGGATGTCTACAATACTATCATTTTATATGTTCCTTCTGCCCCAGTAGGTCAGTTTGTTCAGTTTGTTTTTGGATTAGCTGGTGCACATAGGGAGGATGAGAGGCCTTGATATCTCTGCATCTGTACTTCACCACCTGACAACCCTCAAAGATATCCACTGCATACGTCATTGCTGCTTTAACATTCATTAATTTTCATTAATGATGGTGATCCTTTTTAGCCCTAGATGCCCTAGAAGTATTCTTATCAGGTTCTCTACAGAGTCCTTCTTTCTCCCACAAGTGCACAAGCAGACAGTAAACATCTAAACCATGAACCACAGCACTATGCTGATAACCCCTTTGAATGTTCCTTTAGGCTTATCTCATACCCAGTGAAGTGTATTGAAGTGTATTGAAGTGTATGTGGTGAAATGGAGCCATCAAGACCAGCTGATTTGTTCAAAGTAAAGCTGATATAGTATTGCCTGAATATAGAAGTGCAATTACTATATACAGCTTATGAAAAAATAAGAGCACACTGCAAAAATGTTTACAGAACTTGAATAATTCAAAGAAAACAAATTTCTGGTTCACTCTTAAACAATGATGAACTTCTAGTCATTTTTTGACATCCAGTGGATCACATTGTGAAGTGAAAAGTTGTCATACGTGAACACAGCACACAGTGTGAACAGCACAAAATTCTTCCTCTGCATTTAACCCATTCACCAATGAAGCAGGGGGCAGCCAGGAACACGGCGCCTGGGGAGCAGTGTGTGGGGACACTACCTTGCTCAGGGTACCTCAGCAGTGCCTATTGGTCTTGGGAATCGAACCCGGAGTTTCTGGTCGCAGGGCGAATGCCCTAACCACTAGGCTACCAACTGCCCATTGTGAGAAGAGAGTGTCGATACAGCAGTGTTTTTATACTTTTCCTCTTTAAATAAGATGTAATTCAGGTGATCACTAATCAGAATCATAGAGATGCTGATTTAGTATCAACTGGTCTCTCTATTTTTTTTTTCCAGTGCTATATAAATAACTGTGTTACTTATATATAATATTTAAACCCAGCATTTCTGTATATAGCATAGTGTGTTTTCATATTGAGCTTTATTTGTCTTTTCTATGGATTTTTCATTACATTTTATTTAGACTTCATATTTTAGATGGTCTTGTCTCTGTGCCTCTGTGTCTTTGCAACCATTACAAAAGAAATTACCTTGGCGATCAAGATTTCTGATACATTTTTCCTGCTACAAAGTAGTTAAAAATTGATTATTTAAAGTGAAGTATTAAGAAAACATACATGTACATGGTATGTATTAATGTCATGGTATGTAATAATATGACAACTGTATCAGTTGAGTGCACATCCTCAACCTGTGTAGGGAAAAACAAAACCTTTCCATCACTGTAAACTCGACTAGGAATCTGTTGAAGCATGTAATCCTGCTTATATGATTAAAAAAAGAGAGAGCCAACCTCATCTAAACGGGCTAGACTGGAGTTTGAGCCTGAAACAGCTCTGCAAGCTTTGCCTTTTTTTCAGAAAGACTCTCGTTCTCTGTTTTTGAACCACCACTGGCTAGTTTTTCGTTATCATCCTCATCGCAGGTCAAAGTGGCAAGAAAGAGACAGCGGTTGCAGTTTTTGTGGCGTCACTGTCATGCTGGAGACTGTTGCAGTTTTAGGCGAGCCTTGTGGAGTAGGACCTTGTCAGCACAGCTTTGTGGAGGATGAAATCTCACCACAGCAGCTGTGGGTGACGCCACGCCACCCTGTCATAGTTCTGCTTTGTGATGGCAGCCACGGTCGAACGGGCCCCTTCGTCCAGATCCAGCAGCAGGTGCGAGCCTGCCTCAGGGGCCCTGAGAGAGGGAAGGAAAATGAAAAAAGGCAGGAAAGCAAAGGAGGAAGATGGACAGAGGTGCGAACTCCTTGGCAGAGCTGAAGAAGTGGGACTAGTCTTGTTTACAGAAAGAGAGGGAGGCAGGTCTGGAAGAAAGAAGAAGAAATGCAGAGAGAGGCAGATCATCACCTTGTCTCTCACAAGCCTTATCTTAGCCAGAGACGACAGGAGGAGCGGGATAAGCGTGCTGAGGGCTGTCTCGGTCTAATCAAACTCTCCCTCTCTCCCTCTCTTTCTCTCTCTCTCTGTCTCTCTCTTTCTCTCTCCATCTCTCACTGACACCCCCCCCCCCCCTTTTCTTTGCTGTTTCCTTGAATTAATCCGCTGATGCTATGTGACTGCTTGTGGGAGTGTTTTGATAGGTTACCCCAGGGCCCATTTTTAGAACCATCTGCAACAATCCTTTCTCAACTCCTCCACCTCCTTACAGTAATCCCCAGGCTGCATCACTTCCAGGCTGACTAGACCAGGGAAAGGCAGACCGTTCTTATTCAAAAATAAAGCTAGCCGACCACAAAAGGTTTATTTTTTTGCCAAATGTACAACAGTAAATTGCTATAAATTACACACAGCTACTAGTAATAAGCTAGATAGACTTAAATAATTTGTCATTGTCACAAGTACAATGAAATTTACAAGTGCTTCCTAGTTGGTGCATCATTCATGGTAGTAGTGGTAGTTGTTGTAGTTAATTTCATGAAGCTCTCAGTGTACAGTTCTTGGGCTGAAGTTGCTTCCAGAGGCAATTTGGAACTCAGCAGTGAATGATGAAGCCAAGGATAGCTGAGTTTTAAGCCACAGTACTCTTGAAGTCAGTGAGCTCTCTTCGGTACAACCTATTCTATTGTCAGTGTTTGTTAATCAAGATATGTGCTTGACAGCAAAGACAGCAAACCTGATCTTAGTAATTGGGAGGGGTGTCCACTAACATTTTGGGCTGTTGGTGGCCTAGAGGCTGTTGCCCCTGCAACCCAAAGGTTGTGGGCTCAAATACCAACACTGCTAGCGTCACCACTGAGGTACCCTTGAACAAGGTACCATCCTCACACAATGTTTCCTGGGTGTCCCGCATTGGTGGCAGCCCCCTACTTCACTTGGTGAATGGGTTCAATATAGAAAAAGAATTTCACACTCTTCACACTGTGTTTAAAACAGTTCACTTAAAACGCCTCACAATTCTGCTGAGAGGTGGAGAAGTTTAATACAGCCTTGCGGTATTTCCACCTGTATTATTGCTTATTGTTGTTACACTACTGATGCAAAACAGAGCGTGCAAATAAAAACTGTGTCCCATGCAAGTCTTTTCCCACCAGAAACATCCAACAGTGAAAGGCAGGAAGCCTTGCAATGTCCAGAGTGGCCTAGTGGTCTCTCTTGCGTTTTGTTCATACCATTTGGGGTAATTGCTCTTGACGTGGCTAACCATGTGAGGGAACGGCCTAATCACACACAATAGCAGCAGACATCACCAAGCTCCTGAGACGCGTTCTGAACCTGTGCCAGATAGTTCCCTCAGTGGGTCCGTGCTAAGGATAAGTGACCACTGATGACAGCTCAATGAATTGGAACACGTCCACACCCTCATCAGGCCCTAAGGATTTGTAGAAAAGGCATCTCCGTAGATTTGCAGAAATGACACCACAACCTCATTACATGAACCATAGACGCGTAGCCATGGAGGACTGCACCTCAGCCCTGCGCTGTAATCGACTGAGAAGACATGGAATTCATAGCTGCTTAAAGATAGAAGCCTAAACTGCTGCCTGCTTTTGTTCATTTTCAGTAAACACATGTAAAGTAAATGCTGATAACCCCTCTGAATGTTGCTGTAGGCTTATATAATATCCAGTGAATTGTATTGAAGCGTAAGTGGTAAAATGAATCCATCATGGCCAGTGGATTTGTAAAAAGTAAAGCTGATATAGGATTGCCTGAATATAGTAATGCAATCACATTTTCATGTTACAAAGTAGTTACTTTAGAATTTAGTACTGAGAAGCATTAAGAAAACCTACATTTTAATGGATATATTATTCATGCTTGTCATTGAATGTGGTAACATTGGCTGAGTGCACTTCTTAGAACAAAAACTTTCCATTACGGCAAACTTGACCAAGAATCTATCAAAGCATTTAGTCCTGCTTGTATGATAAAGACAAAACATAGACAGTACCAAACCTCACCTAAACAGGCTAGTCTGAAACAGCTCTGTAAGCTTTATAAAGATTCTCATTCTCTGTTTTTTCAAACAGCATTAACTATAATTGTCAAGCATATTTTATCATTTTATGCAATACTACCTAGAGCAGATGCAGGGATAGAAAAATGCCATTGAAATGTGGCTGATTATTTCTTACTGAAGCACTGAAAAGCACTGAAAAAGTACCGTTCTGTTTTTTTAGGTTACACTGTTTGTGGATTTTCAAAGAGTAGCATATACGCAAGGTAGTGATGAGTAAAGCAGTGTTTATTATAATTGCTATACTGGGTTGTTAGAGGAAGGGGTAATTTAGCCCAATGTATTACTGACAGCCTGTTCATTGCCACCTCTCGTCATCTATGTTGGTTCTGTCTCGTGTTCTGCTGGTTGGGGTTAGCTGATTCTCTTCTGGCTTGGGAGAGGTCTTGTTTCTGCTGGCTTTTGTATGTTGTGTGTTTCTGTGTGTGATCCACCACTGTTGCTGTATTGATGACAGCTTGTTTCTTTGAGAGAGAACGTGAGGCAGTCATCCAGGTAATTCAAGATTCTCAGCCCTTACAGGAACAAAGCCATTTCCCGGTGAAGTACCTGTTTCTTCGCTGTGTCTGATGTATGAGTAAGCAGCACACTCTCGAATGAGTTGATGATTCTTGAACTGTAGCCACTAATTAAAAGCCAGAGGATCTAAGAAACGGCTGGACAGTTAGTCTATGTCACCAGACTCTGATGGAACCCGTGTGACTGTGCCGTTACTGAATTAGCTCACTGGCTGGCAGTGAAGGCTTCCATTAATCCCCAACACTGGCCTGTAGTACTGCAACTCTGCCTTTAGTTCTTCTGGTCTGCATATACCATTGGAAATGGTTGATTTTCCGTCATGGGTGCTTAGCTTAGCAAAAGCCAGTTCCACTCTATCTTAAATTCTCATGACTTTTATGAGCAATGGGGCAAAAAGTCTCCTTCAGGCCCAAAGATAAAGCCTTGGGAAACAGGCAGCTTCATTAATATTTGGATCATGCTTCGGGGGGCTTGACTATGCTTCCCAGAGATGTGTGTTGTCAAGCCATTTAGCTAAGTGCATGTGACAGTGTCAACATGACCTCTCCTGGGAATCCATCTCAAGTTCTGGCCTTGGGGCGTACATGTGTAGCTGATTGTGTACCTTGAGAAATTGCCACAATGCAGAAAACTGTAATAGCCACAGCAAACATACAAGTATGATCTTGTCGCCAGATAGATGGTTGTATTGTACTCCCAGTGCAGATGTCACACATTAGAAAAGACAAGAAAATTGTTTCAATGGAAACTAATCCTATGTGAATCCAACTGTTCATTTATGACACTTTAAATAAAATGAGTTTCAGGCTAAAATGCAGTTAATAACACCTTTTTCATGATATACATCATTGGAAGCTGACTACTGGGTCTGCTGGTAGCCTAGTGGTTAGGGCATTTGCCTTGTGATCAGGAAGCCATGGGTTTGAATCCAAAGAACGCTAGGCACCTCTGAGGTCCCTGGGTGCTGTGCTCCTAGCTACCCACTGCTTCACTTGGTGGATGGGTTAAATGCAGAGGAAGTATTTCGTGCTGTGGTGTGTTCATGTACAACCGAAATGTCACTTTCATATAAGAAAAATCAATATATAAATACTAATATCATCAGAAATCAGTATATGGCATATGAACTGAATCAGCCTTTTCGTCCATGAGGGATAATTCATCATTTATAAACGTTGACAAGACAACAGACAAACATTCCATTGGTAGATCTTAAAACACCAAATGGAAATAAACAAATAACAAACAGAAGTAAACATGCACAGCGTTCACATAACTCAACTGGACAGCTGCAGACTTAAAGGCTTTAAAATCTTAAAAGTCACCCTCGGTTGTGCAGAATGACATCCAGAGAAACGATTATGGTAATTCCTTGTAAGGTCCTTTCTTTACACACTACACTGCACTAAATCAAATTGACCAGATGTGCTCTCTTTGTATTCATGTGAGCTGCAATGCAAATGAACTTACAGCGTTTATGGTAGTTGTGCTCCATCCGGCAGTTTGAACACTACAGAACAAATCCTGGATTTTATCTGAAAAAAAAAAGACGTTTCTGGATTTCAGGAAAGATGAGGTGCCCTTCTGTTGTGGGTTGTACATTCATTATCTTTAGTTATCCTAATTTTTGAATAAATAATTGATTAAACATTTGTTATCCTACCAATAAATGATTTTGTTTTTAATTTTGAAATCTGTGAGAGCGACAGCAGGCAAAATCGTGCTGGTGTGGGCTCAAAAGAGGGGAATCTGAACTATTTTGGAGCAAATACATTCTGTAGGTTCTACAAAATCAGTACAAAAGTTCAAACCTTTACAAGGTGCTTTTGTCCAAATTATTTACTTATTAAAATATTTCCTAACTGTATAAAGTAACAAAGCAATAATCTTTGCAGTGCATTGTGTTAACCTATTTAAAACGTAATGAACTCAGAAGTTTAGAACTTTTTAAAATTAAAATTCTGTGACTACATTCACATTTAAGATTATGCTCTTTTTCACCATATTGTTCACATATGATATTTAATCAGTTCAATGGCATCATTTAATCTTCAGTTGTAAGCTAAATTGTTTTTTGCTGCTAGTTGCAGCAAGTATAGTCATTTATATCTGCTTTTATAGGCTGTGTCCCATCACTTATGATAACGAGATTGACTGTCATACTGATGCTGATTTAAAACTAAATTGCAGTGGTCTCTCTTTTTTTTTCCAGAGATGTAGAAGTGGACTCAAAATTGCTTTAAAGCCAGACTGCCTGCATAGACTTGTATAACACTGTGAAATGACAACCAAAGATTTAACACAGAGGAGGTCCCAATCGCAAAATGGGGCCTCACATATGTCTACAAAAGTTCATAGACACGGCATGTGATAGCTGTTTGAGGAGTTTACCTCTAGTGGGCCAAGCATGAATTTTTTTAAAAGGGAAAGAACACTATATTCAGTTCCAAAGTACAATAATCCAGCGGAGAGAAGTCCTTGTGGAGCTGCTCAGGATCAGACGACAAAGAGATGACAAAGTCAAACAAATGGATGTGAGCAAAGTGATCCGCTGGAAAAGCAGTGTCAACGAGATGTGTTTAAAAAGCGTCAGTCATCGGCAAGAGACGTAGAGCCTAAACCAACAACAGACTGACAGTCATTTATTTCCTTCTGTTTGGTGTGGTGTAGACACACAGTAAAAGTTTAATGAGAGCTTTTTAAAATTCTGGAGCGATTGACTCGCTTTATGTGCCGAAGATTGGAAATGTGTTTTGTGCTTGATGCTCACATCAAATTACCGAGTATAATTCATAGCTTAAGAGAGGACGTTCAAATAAAACACAAAGTGCAACCTTTTAATGATCTGCCTTTGTATGCATGCGCCTCTCTGTGTGAGTATGTGTGTGTGTGTGTGTGTGTGAACAAGACAAAGTGAGGGAGAGGTAGAGTGAGTTAAAAAGAGGAAAAGAAGAGGCTGTGGGATTTTTTTTATGAGATAATGATTTGTTTTGTGCCCTGCAGGAGAGAGAGAGAGAGAGAGAGAGAGAGAGAGAGAGATGCAAGGAGAATAGGGCCTTTCAAAAGAGAGGTGCGCTCTTTCTGAAATGGCAACAATTGTGACTCCCCACCACGTTCAACAATCCATGCTTAAAAAGGTCTGCATGCCTGCAGCTCAATGTGTTCGGAATGAGGAGGAGGGAAGCCAGTCAGTGTAAATGTGTGTGCGTGTGTCTGTCAGGCAAGAATATGATCAATTGATACCGTGACTATTAGTGCTAGGCCTCCAGTTTGGGCCATAAATGTCAACACTTAGTCAAAGAAAAATAAAAATAATTTAACAGATGTGCTATTTTTTTGACCTTGCTCTGCTAGGTCTCCAATAGTGTGTTATAAAATAGACTCTCAGTTGCTGAGGCAGGTGTTAAGCTGTGCACACATAGATTGTGTAATCTCTATAAAAACATATTTTGAGTAGAATGGCTTGTTCTGGAACAGCCTCACTTTGGCCACGGTCTAAATGTGTCAGCTAGAAGAGTATAAAGCCCCTGGACTGCATATCATTCTTTGGATTGATGGAGCTCCCTTCAATACCTCTGGAATGAGTTGGAATGGCATTTGTAGTCCAAAACAAACTAGCCAGCATCTTTATCTGACCTCACTAATTGTCTTGTGACTGAATGCAATCAAATCATTATTTACCAATAGTTAGTGTGAGGTTTTTCCTGAATGACTAGAGGATATTCCTCTAAAAAAAGTCTATTATAAAACCCTTGATTGTAACAGGAATGTGGAAAGATCAGATGATGTGCAGATCTTTAAAGAGATATATGCCTTCTATATGCCATGTTTCGCATATTTACTCTATATGGCAGTTTTACAGTGGCGGAGAGCCGGCACCACTATTTTTAATCTGGTTAGGACTGCTTGGCCTTCTGGAAGTTCTAGTTATACAAGGCCAAGAGTGATATGTAACTGTTAGTTCCCTATGATACTTAAGAGGTTGACTCTGTTTCATCCCATCAGAAACTGAATCAGGAGTGAAGCTGCTGGAATACAAACCATAGAAAAACTGCTATACAAACACTACTGCTCTCACAACACATATGGGGGCGTTTCTTATTCTTACACAGCTTACACTGCAATAGCTCATAAAAGAATAGCAGCCTGTGCAGTGAACAGAAGAAAAGGGAAAATTGGTCTCTTTTCTTTCCATGGCTGTATATAAAGGGTCAATGCTGGGAACAGTTAGTTGCATGCTGGAACATGTTTACATGAAACTGCTATGTTTTTCTCAGCCTTGGCTGGCTTTAAGTTTCTTAATTCTGCTCTGCTAGCACTGAGCTGCTTCCCACAGCTGCTAACCATGCCTCCACATCACACAGC
>JBBPDH010072350.1:0-21277 GCA_037974565.1 Clupeocharax schoutedeni | reverse complement strand
GCCTTTTGTTTAAGTTTTCTTTCTCCTGTATATAGTTCCGTGTCTTTCATTAAACTCATCACTTGCATTTATCCTGGCATTCCTGCTTTCCATTCCTTTGGGGGCTGATATGGCTATGAATTCCATGAATAGGTCCATTGGGTGTAGAAAGTGGAGAAGTTAAGTCGTGTCAAGCCAAGTTTATTTATACAGCATATTATCACACGCAAAGGTTGTCCTGTGTGCTTAGCTGGAATAGAATACAAAATAAATTGATAGGATAAAATTAAATAATAATAAAAGAATTAAACTAATACATAGAACATAAAAAGACTGAAAGTGCAATGAAAGTACAGATAAGAGGAGAATAGTGCAGGTTTAGCAGCTTTTTAAAGCTCCAGTCGGTGCAGATCTGATACTGATGGGCAGTTGGTTGGACAGCATAGTGGATAAACACCATTTCACCAGGTTTATAGTGACAAATTAAGTGATTTTATACTTTGTTTTTCTTCTCACAAGCCATGACACTGTAACAAGAATGAAAACTAAATTGAACACACAGGCGCATCCTGAATATCGAATGGGAGGTTTTCGTACTTAAACTATCCCATAGACTGCTCTCGGATGAAGTCAGAGATGCTCTTTGGCCTGTTTTTGATGACATACGCACTCCTTCCCATTGGGCTCTTTCTACCTCTCTATCAAATGTTCTGGCTGGGCCTCCTGCCATGGGCACCATATGCAGCTGAAACGTTTATGTGATGTGTAATATTTTATCTGCCTTGCATGGAGGCCACAGTGAGTAAATGCTTACCTCAAGGCCGGGTCTTAAAACTGCTGCGTCTGTAACCTCCACATGAAATCATTTCATCTCAGCTAAGAGCGTCCGTGGCCCTGTGATTTTAAATACGTTTGGTGTCCAGGGAGGATGCCAGCCTCTGTGATGGCTTATATTATGGATCTATGAAGAAGCCTCCAACAGCAGATGGACAGAGAAGAGAATAAGGAGATAAGTGGTGAGTAGAGCATAATCAAACACTCTTCTAAGCTGATGGCAACTTCTCAGTGACTGTGATTTCTGAGTGACGCCAGTGGTTAGTCACCTTTTTCACTCCAAGCTGTTCGGTCCGCAAATCATAACTGTGTTGACTGATGGCAAAGATGGTACGTTTTTAATTAATAACTGACACCTTCGTGTCAGACAGCTGTCACGCTCTGCTGTCAGAGTGTGCCATATTCTGCTCGGTGTAACAAGCTGTCTCTGATAGTAATTTTTTCTGAGCTGTCTGGTTTTTTAATGGTTGCTCTTTACCTACATTAATATGTCCAAAAGGTTGTAGACACTTCTATTAATGTTTCTCCTCAAGCCAAGGGTACTAATAGGAGGGATTTGCTGCAGGAACACCCTCTATTTTCTGGGAAGGCTTTTCTCTACGTGTCCAAACATTGCTGTGAGAATTTGATTGCAGCCATGAGAGCATTATGAAGGTGGTACTGAAGTTGGATTAGTTCTGATCCCAAAAGCCACTGGAGCCCAATTACTCCATGCAAAGTTCAACTTCTACACATTTTAATAAATGTTTAATAAAACATAAAAATTGCAATGGTCTGTTTAGTTCATTCTTTCTCTAGAGTGTGCCTTCTTTTATTTAAAAAAAATGAATTCGAACATTATTTTCAGCATTCTGAAAGCCTGTAAAAAAATATTCTGCATAAAAACTGCTGTTTGTTTTTACTTATATGCAAAACATTGATATCTACCAACTTGTCAAGATTCAAGTTAGTGAAATGAGTCTGTCCATAAGACATTAATGTTGTTAAAGTTATCAAATAACATTTAAATTACATTACATTTAGAATGACTAAGCTAAGGTAATAAAATATACAGAATAAAGAATATTCAACTCAACAAATATTTAAAATGTTAAAAGCATAAGCAAGAGTTGTACAATGATCTAAATTGATTATGGAGTCTGTCATCTCATGGAGTTTATGTGGAGTGTGATGTTTTTGACTGGCAGAGTCAATGGGAACTTTGTTAAAAAGACTTTCACTTACAGGGCAGAAGGAAAAAAACTCTGAAACAAGATAGAAACCAAGCTGGGCCATATTACAGGCCTGATTCAATTCAGTTCAAGTGACTGACCTGAACTGAATTGATCTGAACTGAATTGAATTGAATTACAGCCTTGATGGAGCATCATTGGAGAAGATACTGAGCTCAGTATCTTCTCCAATGATGCTCCATCAAGGCTGTAATTCAATTCAATTCAGTTCAGATCAATTCAGTTCAGGTCAGTCACTTGAACTGAATTGAATCAGGCCTGTAATATGGCCCAGCTTGGTTTCTATCTTGTTTCAGAGTTTTTTTCCTTCTGCCCTGTAAGTGAAAGTCTTTTTAACAAAGTTCCCATTGACTCTGCCAGTCAAAAACATCACACTCCACATAAACTCCATGAGATGACAGACTCCATAATCAATTTAGATCATTGTACAACTCTTGCTTATGCTTTTAACATTTTAAATATTTGTTGAGTTGAATATTCTTTATTCTGTATATTTTATTACCTTAGCTTAGTCATTCTAAATGTAATGTAATTTAAATGTTATTTGATAACTTTAACAACATTAATGTCTTATGGACAGACTCATTTCACTAACTTGAATCTTGACAAGTTGGTAGATATCAATGTTTTGCATATAAGTAAAAACAAACAGCAGTTTTTATGCAGAATATTTTTTTACAGGCTTTCAGAATGCTGAAAATAATGTTCGAATTCATTTTTTTTAAATAAAAGAAGGCACACTCTAGAGAAAGAATGAACTAAACAGACCATTGCAATTTTTATGTTTTATTAAACATTTATTAAAATGTGTAGAAGTTGAACTTTGCATGGAGTAATTGGGCTCCAGTGGCTTTTGGGATCAGAACTAATCCAACTTCAGTACCACCTTCATAATGCTCTCATGGCTGCAATCAAATTCTCACAGCAATGTTTGGACACGTAGAGAAAAGCCTTCCCAGAAAATAGAGGGTGTTCCTGCAGCAAATCCCTCCTATTAGTACCCTTGGCTTGAGGAGAAACATTAATAGAAGTGTCTACAACCTTTTGGACATATTAATGTAGGTAAAGAGCAACCATTAAAAAACCAGACAGCTCAGAAAAAATTACTATCAGAGACAGCTTGTTACACCGAGCAGAATATGGCACACTCTGACAGCAGAGCGTGACAGCTGTCTGACACGAAGGTGTCAGTTATTAATTAAAAACGTACCATCTTTGCCATCAGTCAACACAGTTATGATTTGCGGACCGAACAGCTTGGAGTGAAAAAGGTGACTAACCACTGGCGTCACTCAGAAATCACAGTCACTGAGAAGTTGCCATCAGCTTAGAAGAGTGTTTGATTATGCTCTACTCACCACTTATCTCCTTATTCTCTTCTCTGTCCATCTGCTGTTGGAGGCTTCTTCATAGATCCATAATATAAGCCATCACAGAGGCTGGCATCCTCCCTGGACACCAAACGTATTTAAAATCACAGGGCCACGGACGCTCTTAGCTGAGATGAAATGATTTCATGTGGAGGTTACAGACGCAGCAGTTTTAAGACCCGGCCTTGAGGTAAGCATTTACTCACTGTGGCCTCCATGCAAGGCAGATAAAATATTACACATCACATAAACGTTTCAGCTGCATATGGTGCCCATGGCAGGAGGCCCAGCCAGAACATTTGATAGAGAGGTAGAAAGAGCCCAATGGGAAGGAGTGCGTATGTCATCAAAAACAGGCCAAAGAGCATCTCTGACTTCATCCGAGAGCAGTCTATGGGATAGTTTAAGTACGAAAACCTCCCATTCGATATTCAGGATGCGCCTGTGTGTTCAATTTAGTTTTCATTCTTGTTACAGTGTCATGGCTTGTGAGAAGAAAAACAAAGTATAAAATCACTTAATTTGTCACTATAAACCTGGTGAAATGGTGTTTATCCACTATGCTGTCCAACCAACTGCCCATCAGTATCAGATCTGCACCGACTGGAGCTTTAAAAAGCTGCTAAACCTGCACTATTCTCCTCTTATCTGTACTTTCATTGCACTTTCAGTCTTTTTATGTTCTATGTATTAGTTTAATTCTTTTATTATTATTTAATTTTATCCTATCAATTTATTTTGTATTCTATTCCAGCTAAGCACACAGGACAACCTTTGCGTGTGATAATATGCTGTATAAATAAACTTGGCTTGACACGACTTAACTTCTCCACTTTCTACACCCAATGGACCTATTCATGGAATTCATAGCCATATCAGCCCCCAAAGGAATGGAAAGCAGGAATGCCAGGATAAATGCAAGTGATGAGTTTAATGAAAGACACGGAACTATATACAGGAGAAAGAAAACTTAAACAAAAGGCTGGACTCGTGCTCCAGGGGAAAAAAGGGGGAAAACGGGGGAAGAGAACTCAAGGCAACGGAGCACGAGTCTGCAAAACAAAAGAAATAACAGGTAAGCTAAATAATGAAGAAACATGAGATAGATAGACAAATCCAGACATGTTGACTTGAGGTCGAGCTGGGGTTTAAATAGTGCAGGGGATTGGAATCAGATGGGGCTTGATTAGGAGGAAACGAGACACAGGTGGAAGGGAGTTATACAAATACATATGTAGACTACAAAGGGAACAGACGAAGGGAGGAAGTGAACACAGGTACGAATTGGAACACAGGCAGACAAAAACTAGTATTCTGGGGAAAGGGAGCGGATACGAGGCTGTGAGGGCGACGCAGTCATGAAACATACATAGAAAAATGCTAAATGTATTTATTTCCTTTGTATAATAGTATGCAAAAGTTTGACCACCCTCAGTCAAATTGCAAGCTTTATTGATTGTACCTGCACAAAACCTGCATTTGGGACTCTAATCTAGCCTGATAACTTAATCTCACTTTGAATATAGCAACTCCACATAAACCAGATTAACATGCTTCATGCATGTCTGAAACTGACCTGAGAACAACCAACTTCCGTGCAAATATGAACCACATCTAGTTTTGAGTCCATTGACAAGAGACCAGCGAAGTTCTGTCCAACATTACCTCAGCCTGAACTAGATAAAGATTGAATCTGGATTTGTCTCAGGACCACTGGAATTTGGTTAAAAATTTCCCAAGTCTGAGTCACAGCCATTGACCATGACCAACACAATTCTGTCCAAAATTTCTCCGCATTTAGTTCTGAGTCAAGAGTTCTGTCTGTCCAAGTTCTGTCCAACATTACCTCAACATGAACTATTACTAAAAAACTAACCCATGACCAACAAAATGCTGTCAAAAATTCTCCAGCTTGAACTACATCATCAAGTTGACCCAAGGACAAGACCAACAATGATTTGTTCCGAACTAATAAGCCAAATTATTGCCACCATTGAATCATGGACCAATAAAATATCCAATAAAAGAATCAGGCATCCAAACTGAAGTAAAAATTGTTTTTACGAATATATTCTTCAAACAATGCTTTCAAACAAGATCCCAAATGTTTTAGCCAGCTGTTTTTCTCACAAGCATGTTTAGTTAAAAACCATTGTACAGTAATGGAAGTATAGAGGAAAAATAAAAGCAAAGAGAAAGAGAGAAATGCAAGGTTTAATCTGTTCAAGTGTGAGCTATGAGAATCCAGGCATGGATTTAGAGCCCATTGCATATTTGGAAAAGTATTCCCGATCCTGACCAAACCCGACATGAGTGGTCAGGTCCTACAAGGTTTAGAAACTATGAAGCTAGTTGTTTGGTCGATATGAACTGTAGCGTCCCCTTGGTGCCACATTCAGAGCTACGTTTACATTTTAAAATGAGCAAATGAATGCAGTCAGTTATGCTTAGTCCTGTTGATTTGAGGTTATGTGACTGGACTATGTGTGAGGCATAGGAACAGTTGAGCATTTCTCCACAGGCTGGCCATCAGAATGGAGGAAATACGAGAGATTCCTACAGCGGGGTCCTGCTGTGTCTGCTGCTGCCTGGTCATATATCTCTGAACATATGGATCCCTTCTTCTACATGTTACTGCATCTGTGGCTCTGGCCCCAAAAAAAACTTTTTTTAACTCTCAATAAATGACATAACTGTGATACCAGACTACATTTAATGAGATGCCATCAAAGTTCAAACAGGACTGAAATACCCCTTCGTTAGAGAGCGTTTAATACGCTTAGACCCGCGCGACTGTCTTTAATTCACAGGTTCGGCTGAGATGATGGAATGTGAGCAGCTGCATGCCATCGACAGCTCTCCCCGGTTATTATTGACCTGTGGCTGTGCATGTAGCTGCCCTGGATATTGACGTGCATTATAAATCAGCCCAGATGGATGGGCCACCACTATTTTTACACATCTCGACCTCTGACCTGCTTGCTTGAGCATTTGAATTCTGGCACTCAGGCCGTCCCCAGGGTTAAACAGAGGAAGCCGATATATACAGAGGCCTTTGCTTGGCCTCAAGCAAAGAATTTCAGTCACAGAGATCACTCTTTCTAAATGTATGGTGTGAAAATGATGTGCATAGTGCCAAACTGTGATTGGTGCGCAGGGGTGTGGAAAGTGAGGGCTTGGAAATTGCAGGACCTTGCAATTTTAGACTTGTTTAATCGAAACTGTAAAAATCTAAATGAAGAATTGAATTTGACACGTATGTAGAGTTCAGTGTTGGGCAAGCTACTTAGAAAATGTAGTGAGCTAAGCTATCAGTTACTCTACATTGAATTAAGGTTAACTACACTAAAGCTACTGCCCTGAGAAATGTAGCAAGCAAAGCTACAGCATCATGGTAAAAGTAGTTTACTACATCTAAGCTTTTTTTTTTATTAAACCAACTTCAGATCAATGCTACCTTTTTCTCCATTGTCTCAGCGTCATGAACTTCTCTAGGTACGGCCACGGCGACTCCCCCCTTGGGATCAGTTCCTCTCCGCTCTGCCATCTTTTCAAAAAGTAATCCATTTCTTGCGTGTTCACCCAAGTATGTAACGCGTCCGGTGCTGAAGGTGGCGCTAACACCAAAAAGCTCATTGCCAACCGCAGTAAGAAGTAACCATCACTACTGCGGCTGCATTGGCCCGTGTGTGGTGGTGGCGTCATATACTGATCTAGGATCAGTGATCCGTAGCATTTGTATTTCCGATTTGTGCTTAAGCGTCAGAAATGCTTGGGTAAATATAACATTAGCTTGTGTGGACGCTACTGCACTACTTGATCAATGAAAGAGCTTCGCAACTAAAAAGCTATTTGATTCGGAAAACAGTGATGCTACCAACACGCTACTGAGAAATGTAGTTAAACTAGTAGCGTCTACTACTACTTGTAGCGACGCTACTGCCCATCACTGGTAGAGTTGTAGGTTTGCCTCACGTTGTGTTCAAAACTTGATTTGACATAATACTGCCTTACAGTTTGAACACATTCATTTCTTTTATACTTATCTCTCACTCAGTTTGAGTTCAAGTGGGGTGGTGGTGGCCTAGGAGTTAGGACTTGCCTCTGGATCAAGAGATCATGGGATTGAATCCTACCTTCAGCATACCACCACTGGGTTCCTGAGCAAAACCTTCAACCCCAAGTTGCCCCAGTGAGACTGCCCCCTGTAGTTAGGGAATGGAAGTCACTTTTAATAAAAGCATCTGCTGTAAATGTGAATGAGCGTAAACACCTGCACCACTGGTTACCATACCACATATCAACAAACTGTTTGTTTGTTTTAATAGAACAAGAGAACGTAGTTAGCAGGATGGACATTAGTGGTTCCATTTGTCTGTTATGTGTAAATACTTTTGTGTTTCATTTCTTCATGTGAAGGACACATTCGGTAAAATTCCAAAAGACATTGTGTCACTAGACGGGGTATCAGGAACACAGGGATTCTGGAATGCAAGAGCAAGCAGAAAGAGATATACACTGAATAATTATTTTAAGACTGGTTTCCAATGCCCAGATTAGACCTAAAACAGGCTAAATAGGGTTTCTATTAATCCAGTCCAAGATGTAAGCTACTCATTTTTGATTTACACCAGTCAGCCATACCATTACCACCTGCCTAATACTGTGTAGGTCCCCCTCCTGCCAAGAAAACTGCACTGACATGTTATGGTGTCTAGCACCAAGATAGCAACAGATCACCGTGGGTCAGACTGGTTTGTCCAGTACATCCTGCAAATGCTCAGTTGGATTGAGATCCAGGAAATTTGACGGCCTAGTCAACACCTTGAACTCTTGCAGGGAGGGAGCCTGCTGAAAGAGGCTACTGCTATTAGCAAACACTGTTGACATGTTCTGCAAGAATGTAGGTAGGTAGTAAAAAGACATACACATGAATTCCAGGGCTCATGGTAATTCAGCTGTCAGTGGTTTTTAATTTTGTACCTGATTCTGATTGGTGTATAAAGCATTTACTAATTCATCCTAATCCACACTGCAGCAGTGCCATGCTAGCAGTTAGTACTGACCCATGCTAGTCTTGGAATCGTTTCTATAAAGCATAAAGTCATAAATACATTCTTCATTGGGAAAGCTAAACATTAAAAATGTCTAGGCCTTTTTTTTGCCCTTTTCTATTCAAGCCTCAGCGGTAAAAACATTCTGATATAATCATGAAATCATAATAACCTTATTAAAATAGCTGAACCTGTGCTCTTTAATATGCCCTTTTAATTAGCCAACAAAGCAGCCACTAACAATGGAGTGTCCTTTGGATGCAGTCCTCCTGTGACATTATGAGGCTTGCCAAATGCCGTCCTCATAACCAAACAAATAAAACGTTCATTGAAAGTCATCTGAGCAAACACAGGCATGAGTGTATACGGTCCAGCTGAACACACCACGACACGAGCCAAACATTGTTACATTAAAGAAAACATAATTTCATTTCATATTCCATACAAATGTTCTCCTTGCAGTCTTAGCCTTTGATCAGCCTTGGTATTATGTTTGTTTAGTTACATATTCACACATATATAGAGGAGATTCAAGATTTAAATTTGTTTAGTTTATTTGTTTGTTTCTTGTCTAGCGCCATATCTTTGTGGTCTGTGCTTAAACTTTACATAACTTGTAACCACTGGTGGTGTTTTCACTGCTACAGCTGCATTGCAGTTGCGCTGTATTTGTAAACACATGTTTATCTGCCTTAGGCATAACTCATCTAATTACATGTAATCATGTTAGGATTAGATGGGTTAAACTGAACTCTTCTACTGTAATCCATCTGTAACACTGAGAACATGCCTTTGTATAAGAAAATTAGCCTTTTCTTGATTTGCCTGTAATTTCCGCAACTTCCGTTGGTTATTTATGGGGCTCTCAATCAGATACTCGGCATTTGTCCAGTCTGAACCAAAAACACTGGATCTGATGTCTGAAAAAGCCTAAACTATCATGCAAATGCAAAACAGAGATGAACTGCAAGGCTGTGTCGCAATTCAGCCATGGGCACAGAATTTCATAATAAACAAACCGGTAGAAACCAGAATAACTTATATAGCACCCCCTAAGGGGAAGTAGGGAAGTACTTGGGATTGAAGAGAGGGAAAAGATGATACCAGCTTAGTTGGTATCAGCAGACACTGAAGGCTGCAGTATCAGTATTGGTATATCTACCACCCTTCGTCATTTAGATCCTGGTTGTGGATTACATCATCTCTGAAGTAAGAATCACTGCTAAATTTCTGTGGATTGCAATCCATGTTTTCTGGTGCAAGCTCCTTGGAGCAGAAAAAAAACAAGCTTTGTAGCTCAATCTTCCTCTTCTCTGACACTATTATTTCCTGCAAAGTGGGAATGGTTCCTTAAAGCTCTCAGTAATCGTTACAGATAGTGCCTGAAGCTGTCGGTAGTCGGACCAACAAAGATTGCCATTATTGCTTGGAAGAGACAAAACCCTGTTCGTGCTGCTGCCCGTCCCTGCAGCATCATTAGTCCAAAGCAAACTGTCTTGTGAGAATGGCAACATTCACCAAGCTCCTGAAAGGCAAAATCCATCACTTTTGTTTTCTGAATGGTCTGCTGTAAAGGCAGCTGCGAAGTACAGCGCTGCAGCTATTAAATTCACACAATCTGGCTACTGTAGCATGCTGAGGCATCATCATGCTGCCTGCTGGCCAAAGCTACTTTCTTAAAATATCTCACATAACTTTTGGGTTGAAGAATTGAGTACACCGCCTCATGTACTTTAATCTGTTGTTTTGCAAGCCAGCTGAAGGCCAGTCAGGAAGTCTGCCTTACTACAGCATAATGTGAATATGATTAAAGTTATTTCAGGAAATACAGTGGTGTGTACAGTTATACCGTAGGCCCAGACATTATGAAGAGCTACATGATGGATCAGTTATCATATATTTAATGAGGTGTCCATGTTCCAAGACACCCATCCTAACCAGGATTGCTGTGTGTCTAAGCAATCGCAGGGCAAATGGCAAGGAAGCACCCTGGACAGGTCACCAGTCCATCATGCAGGGCAGATACACACTGACATCAAGGCAATTTAGCATCTCCTAGTCGCATGTCTTCAGACTGTGGGAGGAAACCAGAGATCCCAGCAGAAACCCAGGCAACATACAAACTCCACACAGAAAGGACTCAGCCAGGAATCAAGATAAGATGAAATAAGATAAGATAAGATAACTATTCATTGTAACAGCAGCAAAGTGGACAATACAAGAAAAGAAAGTAGAAGCAGTATAACTACTGGAATAAAACCTGTACAATATAATATTTACATTTATCAGACGCTTTTATCCAAAGCGACTTCCATTCCCTAATGACAGGGGACAGTCTCTCTGGAGCAATTTGGGGTTAAATGTCTTGCTCAGGGACGCAGTGGTGATCTGATGAAGGTAGGATTCGAACCTATGACCTCTGGGTCTGGAGGCAAGTATCCTATCCACTGAGCTACCTCCACCCCCTAATAGTATATAATATACAAATATATATATGTAAAGTAAACCCCCTCAAATTTGTGGAAACTGCCGATATTTTGATTTTTTTATACATTTTAGTACTAAATTATTACAACAATTACAATTTACTAATTTTGTTTAATTTATCTTTGCTGCTGATTGGCTCCAATGTCAGCATCTCTAATGTTTCTTGTGTTTTTTGTTTTGTTCTTCTTGAAGCCTGTCACGGTGGTGGAGGCTAAACCCACACGACCATGAACTGCCTCTTGGGATTGAACAGGCTGCATAACGAGAATCCTTTCTGTGGGTTTTATTCAAAAGCATACAAGCAAAATAAACAGGGCTCGGTGGCCGTTACAAGACCTTGAACGAGAAATCAGACTGTGGCTATAAACAGAGAATTGAGGATAGCTGTAGATAATGACCAACAGCAACACACGAACAGAACCAGAGCTTTAACCCCACAGAAATCAAAACGTAAACACAGACAGCTGGAACTCAAGGATGACACAAACAGAAAACAGCTGACTGACATGAACAAGTGACCAGAACAGAACTACAAGCATTTCAAAATAAGAGACCCAAGACCTGCACACACAGAACAGTGAGACTGTGAACAAACAAAACAGAATAATCCCAAAACAACAAAATGGGCAGTGGCTCTACCCTGCCTCTGGCTAGCCATGACAAAGCCCAATATTTTTATTAGTGTGAATTAAATTAATGTTTTACTGTATTCACCTGCTTATAACAAAGAAAACAATAGTGCATACAAAAATAACACGTGTGCATGAATTATTGTGCAGTCTGTACAGTGATAATATTGGTATTTATATTCTAGCACTGCTGGAGATATTGAAGCGAGAACTCAGGATAGAGACCTAAATCTGAAAATCGAAAATTAAAAATGAACAAAATCAATTCCAGGCGACGCTGTTTTAATAAAGACAGCTTCGTGTTTCTTGAGAACCCTGGCCAGGATTCTGAGTGTCCAGGAGGACCTTGTCTTCTTAAGTAGACTTTTTACACCACTCCCCTTTGGTTGAAATTACATTTACTCTCTGCTCCATAAGCTTACTCAACTGAATGTTCAAAACCTCTGCTCCAATGTCTCCTCCTTCCTAAATACCTCCTAATCAAAACAGTGTCAAATATTCCATCCTGTTTATTACACCTATATGGAACTGCCTTCTGAGCAGCTTTCCTGTGTGTTGCACATTCCTTTGACATAAAAATTCACACTCCACTTCTGCAGTAGCTGACTGTCCTATTTTGAGTTTGGGCCTCCTGAAAATGACCTTTAACAACACAGAGAGCCCCCCTGCAGCTTAAAGTAATTTTGGATAAGTTTTTAATGGAAGAAAAATATTAAATCAATTATTAGATTAATTTACGCCATTAAAATCTCTACCAGAGACAGCAGTTCGGTGTACAGTATGGATACGGGTTTATCGATATATTTCTTAAGGATAATGTGTAACACTGAGTTTATATTTCAATGTAAGTATTTTGGGAACATATTTGGGGTCATATTTACACTATAAAATAGGCTTTTTTTTTTTTTACCACAAATTAGCATTTTTTCACCATTCATAGGTACTCTTCTTGGAATGTGTGTGTATGTACACATACAGCCTATCAAACCCATGGCCTTTGCTCTATGAGGGGAGAACACTAACCTCTGCATCACGAGGCCCTATATGTACTGCCAGAAGAATATGTACTGCCCTTAACACTTGCAGTGCCGAACCTGTTCCTAACAGTTAAAGGCAGGGATGTCACTGTAATTGCCATTAACAAACCAAGCCAGGGAGTTGCTCCGCTGAAGCATGCGAGACAGATTGCAAGTATTGTGACATCTCATGCACTGCCTCACCCCCGCACTCTATCTGTCAAGCCTCCTCTCTCTTCATTATCCAGGAAACATAAAAAGGTAAAATAAAGTGAGATATCTCCCCGTCTGCAATCATTACAGACTCCGTTAGCACCGACAACTTCATTTCCTGTCAAGCGGAAGGCTCGCGAATGGACGGAAACCCAATGCCGGCCGCTGATCGGAAGAGACAATGCGCCATCCAGTCTAATGCCCTTCATACCGACCTATCCATTTTCATTAAGCTCATCATAAGCTATCAGACATGCACTTTTTCCCCCTGTGTTCTATTGGACTGGTGTAATTTTGCTATGGGACGTAGTCATGAAAAACTGTGTGCCTGGATGGAAGCAGTGTTTGAATGATCTTTCTTACTCCAGCAACACCATCTACAAAATGAATTGTGCCGTGTGGAGTGTGTTTTCTTCACGTAATCAGATGCGATCATGCCTCTTTGTTGGCCCAGAACTGTCAGCTTTGCTTTGTTATACACATTTGTTATTGCGCCCAACGTCTCTCTGATAGAACCACTAAAATCTATTCAATTTGGCTGCCACATTTAAAGAAAGGGTTTCCTGAGTTTGTTTATTATTTTCATGATCATGCCTCTCTGTGTGATGCAAATGCACCAAATCACTGAACAGAAAAATAAATGAAAACCCATACCCACACCTGGCCTCGCCAGTCTTTAGTCACTATTTTACTCTGCTTTATTGGTAAGAACCCCATGCAGTTGTTGCTCTCATTTTTTCATTCACTCATTTTCAGCTGATCGTGTGCTTTCACTGAATGATTACAATGCCTTATTAGTGGAATTGCTTATTTATTTATATATTTTGTCATTTATTCAACCAGGGAAAGCCTGCTGAGATGACATTCCTGCAAATGATACCTAATAGTAAAACATTGGTTAGTGTTTTTTTTTCTGGATCCTAGTCTGGGAAACATTAGACATTAAGTGGCAAGTGAGTTGAGGTATGAGGTAGGTGTTTTCAATGAAGTGGCCAGTGAATGTAGGCATGAGCTAGCTGTTTCTAATAAAGTGGACATTGACAACATGTGTTGTTAGTGTATAGCTGACAATATACCCTTATTTTCTTTCATTAGTTTAGTTATTTATTAAAGCATATTGGCCGTTCATACTCTTTCAATCAACCAGTCAATCAACCAACCAGTCAACAAATCAACCAACCAATCAACCAGCCAACCAACCAATCAATGAATCAATCTATGCAGTCATGCATCAATAAAAAGGGAATTAGTGAATTAGAGCTGGCACCACTTATCAGTTTATCAATGCTTATCGATAACAGCTGTGACATTGATGAGAAGAATTTATATGTTTTCTTAAACATTGATCTGTTTTGCTTAACTATTCTGTGCTCTATTATTCAAATCTCAGTTCCTGTTTAACTGTAATGATCCAAACCCCTGTGGTTTCAATATCTGTGCCCTAGTTTTTGGATTTATTACAACTGTCTATCATTCTAGACAAATATTTCAGAAGAAGGCTGTGTAAGATATGTTGTGCCTTAAGAAGATTGAACCAGCTGATTCATTATACAGCATTCTCTCACTCTCTCTCTCTCTCTCTCTCTCTCTTTCCTCTCTCTCTCTTTCTTTCTCTTGCTCTCTCTCTCAGACTCTTTCTCTCTCTCTCTATTTCCCCCCATCTCTCTCTCTCTCTCTCGCTCGCGCTCTCTCTCTCTATTTCTTCTCTCTCTCTATTTCCTCTCTCTCTCTCTGTTTCTCACTCTGTATGTGTGTGTATGTTTCATTCTGTGTGTGTGTGTGTGTGTGTGTGTGTGTGTGTGTGTGTGTGTGCATAAGGTAAGATAAAGATATGCGAAGAGCAAATACAAGCCATAGAAAACAGGTGCTCTATTTCACAGGTTCATTTCTCATATCCCACACAGAAAAAGGCATCGGTGCCATTGCATGTATTTTGTTACTTGTTCACATTCACATCACATTGGTCCTCATTGTCTATAGAGTCTGCCCAGAGCATTTCACTCCATTCCAGTTTGGCACATGGAAAACCAAATGGACACGATTCAACACACAACAGAGCCACACCATCACTTCCCCTAAAAAGAGAATTCATATGATTTTTCAAAAAAGTGATCTACACACCGTTACTCAGACTGATGGAATGTACTTCATTCTAATTAATACTTCATTAATAATAATAATAATAATAATAATAATAATAATAATAATAAATGGCTATATTTGTGTTGTAGACATCATGACCCCTGATTACATTCACTACGAAATGTCAAATCATTCTGAACTTCTTGTAAAAATCATCAGAATTCCCCTTTAAGACGTTCCCAGAGCAAAGAGAAGCCATTGGCAACATGTTGAGAAGACAAATGGCAATAATTTGCATGACTCAGAACTAAATTTACTTCCCTTTCTTTTTCCTCTTCCCCTGCTAAACTAGATCTGAGCAGCCCTGATAGAAGCAGTGGTGGAAATATTCTCTTGTGCACTTTTTCAGCTTGAAGACATCAATGGGATCCCTCTCTAGACTGCTGCGTCTTAGCAAAATCGGCCTAGCGTATCCCCGGCTTAAGCCTCTATCCACCGCCGGTCCCCCCGAAAAGATCCAACATCTGTGTTTGAGCACAGCAGCTGCACTAGAGTGCGTTTTCAGTTAAACACAGCACTGTTTGCACAGCAGCGTCACGTAACACTCAATGGCCCACAGTGAGTAGGCTGGGGAATCTCATGGGGTCAACGCATGCCTAACAATATATCTATTCCTCTGCATGTCAGATCAATGCTGGATCGACTTTGCATGTGTTTTCAATCATGCTGGAGCTCATCTGCTATGCATTTTTAAAATATCAGCACATAGTGGACACTGCACCTGCCTTCAAATACAAATAAAGCACATACTACTGTTGATTCTGGGTACACATCAAAAGCAGAGCACACATTTACACCTTCAAAAAGGTTTATTATGCAGATCATTGTCACAAATAGTTTAATATAGCTGAGAATAGAACATTTTAGAAACAAATTCAAATTAAGTTTTCCACTTACCCCAAATTGAATCAGTTTACTGTTGATCTGGTGGACGGAGTGTAGGGGAATGGGGACGTCGGATGACTCACTAATCTGCTAAAGTAGTACTGTAAAAGCGTCACAAATCCACAGTGCACTGATCCAATGGCATTACGCATTGTCACATTTACAGGCAACGGTTAGCAATTTGAAGCTCTCTTATCCAGTGGCACTGGGCATGGTCAGATTTACAGGCAGTGGTTGATTTTATTCCACAGGCACTGGACATTGTCAAATTTGCGAGCAGGAATTTGCATCCTATAGTTGAAAATATGCTGGGCATTGTCAAATATACAGGTAGCACTTAGCAGCATGCCAACCCAATGGCATCGGGCATTGTTACATTTACAGACATCGAGTAGCATCACTCTGAAATATGGCATTGGGATTTTCAGATTGACAGTACTTTAAATAAATGTCATTATGGGGCAGTGGGGCGATCTCATTAAGGAGGAATAATGTGTTTTTCCTAAAGTGCTACCTTAGACAACTGTACTTGACAACATCTGTCCTGACCTGCCTGTAAGATTCTTTTTAAAAAAGTAATGCAAATAAACATGGGAAGTAAATTACTTTAATTTTGCACTAATGTTTAAAACGGTATAGCCAACAAGCTAATGTAAGCCAGGGACCAAATAACATCAAGCTATTTATGAAACTGGAGCAACCGTTCCACTGCCTGAAGTATCAGAAATCACACATACTATTTTAGACTTACTTAACAATTCCACACAGTTTGAAGCAAGGGTATGTTGACAGGCTAGCAAGTTGTTTACCGCTAATTGTAACATTAGTAACATTAGCTCCAATGCAAACTTCAGACACAAAATACATCTAAGCTGAAAAAAAGTGAATATAAAATGATTTATAAGATAATAAAAATTTCTTTTTATTATCCACTTATTAATATACATTTTCTGTAACCTCTACATAAAAGTAAAGTGACCTTTATTGTCATACATGATCACATCACAGCACAGCACACAGTGTGAACAGTGTAAAATTCTTTCTCAGCATTTAACCCATTCACCAAGTGAAGTTGCCCACGGGGAGGGACGGCATCTTGTTTAAGGGTAGTTCAGAGGTGCCACTGGCAGTCCTGAGATTCAAACCTACGACTTCCAAACCACCAGGCCACCAGCTGCCCCAAGTAATATGTGATAACACAAATTGAATTGAGCTCATGGAGTAGCACTGAAAGGACATCATGTTTTTCTCAGAGCTCTTCCATGTCACTAATAATCACTCATCTGCTTAAAATTCAAAATCCTGGTCGCCATGGCAACCCATGCAAGCGTTTTCTGGCCAGCATGTGGTGAGAGATGGCTAGCGATGTCGCGTATCGATTCGAAGCGGGACATAACCGCCACCCTAATATCCGCACTCATCATTTACCCATGGTACGAAAACAAATTATGGAATCAATACCTAAATGAAAGCAGCTTGTAATAGATGTAAGCCTCTTCATCTCGCTTCCGTTCATTGGAGGCCTGATTGATTGCATGGGCAACAGTGTTGTTTCCACTGGGGTATTACAGCCTTTTTCCTACACACACATGCAACTTGTCAATCAAACACAGAGTGTGTTGTAGTTACCGCCTTGGAAAGAGGCCTAATCGTTAATGGGTGATAAAAATGTGTGAAGTATTTTGCTGTATGAACGTACACTATTAATGTATATATAAACACGAATGTTCAAACCCACAACCTTCTGATTGCAGCAGCAACACCCTAAACACCAGTCCAACCACTGAGCCTCTGCCTCTTTTAACAGGAGGCATTCTGAAAAGTGACAACCACAACAACCACAATAACAACAAAACAACAACAACAACAATAATAATAATAATAATAATATACACACATACAATTATATAAATACAATAATTGCAATAAATACAATCAAACAAAATCTTTATCTTAATATAATATACTTACTAGTTATGTGTTTTGGCATTCTTTTCAATAATTATATTTAAATTTATATTTAGATTTAGATTTATAATGAAAAATATATTTAAAATTACATTTATAACAATTTTTATAATTTATAAAACTACAATACACACATGATTGATTAATGTTTTAATTTAATAATAGTAAGTAAAATATCATAGCAATAATAATGTAATCTCACACAAAACTATATAAATATAAACATTTAATGGAATTCATGTAAAAAATAAACAATATTGCACAACAACAACAACAATAATACTAAAAATAATAATAACAACAACAACAAAAACAACAACAACAACAACAATAATAATAATAATAATAATAATAATAATAATAATAAGTATATAAATAGCTATTCATGCTTTTAACAACTGATTCCATTAATTATTTATAAATAAAACACATTTATAATGAATAATTATAATCAATTACAATAATATAATATGCTAAATTATAATAATGAATAATATTTTTATTGATACCAGTTATTATTATTATTATTATTATTATTATTATTATTATTATTATTATTATTATTATTATTGCAACATATATTTTTAAACAACTAACGGTTTGATGGTTGAAGTGGGTGGTTACCCCCCCCCCACACACACACACACACACAAACACAAACACACATACGAACATGCAGAAAATGTTTTTTCTAGTTGAACTTACTTCAACTCTTCACCGCTTCCTACTACTGACTGAGATGAAGAGCACTAGAATTCAACAAAACTGTCATTAAAAACATTGATGACTTTCACTCTGTCTCCGGTATGTGGAAGTGTTGGAGTGTGTGACGTCCAGAATGAATGTATGGAGCAACAGATGTATGATACAGCTTATAAAGATGGACACACAGAACACATCCTCTCCCAGACAGCTCTTCTTATCCTTTACAGTATGCATACACACACACACACTCTCTCTCACACACATATACACCCACACACATACACCAAGTCACACATCAACACATGTCAGCATATGTCATGTGTTATGTGTTAGTGAACGTAGTATCATTCAAGGCTCAGCATGACAAACTCAAAAGAGGCTGTTAAATATTTGTACTGGAGGCAAGAACCTAAAGCTATTAATTACAACCGTAACTCCAAAAATATGGTTCATATACTTATACATATTGGGGCAGCAGAGCAAAAAAACATTAAGAATTTATGCCCAGTGGATTGTACTGAGTGCTCTGCTTATCCCTGCTTTTTAGCACCCTGTTAAAAGTCAAACAGAGCATGAATAATGGAGAAAGGTGAAATATGGCCCTCTTCAACTCTCTGCGCCAAAGGGAAGTTGTTTAGAGGGACGTACAAATCAAAGTGTAACGCCACTCAGAGGCTCCACACGTGCGAAGCAGACAAAAGGGCACATTTTACAACATGACGTGGCCTCCAGTCCCACTCTGCTGCTGGGTGTCAGTCTGGAAACACCACTGGAAAGACCTAGCTGTTGAACAACAGACAAAGAACTCCATAAAGTTACTCCAGGGTGCCTGAGTGGCACAAGGCATGAGTTCCTTGCTTTTAAATCACAAATTCCTTACTTTGTAACAGTGTTGAGCTGATGTAGGCCTGCCTTTTTTCCTAGAAAGAGTGCAATTTTAAGGCCGTTAAAGGAGAATTTTACTCATCTATTTGTAACTGAAATCAAAGTCATTAAGATTGCTTTGATGCTCTTTATTATGAAAAACTGGAGTCACATTTGTTTAGGTTGAAGGTAATAGGGACCAGGTGTAAAGTGTTTAATTGTTCTGATTGTCAATATCTCTAAGAAACATTGTTATAAGACAATTTAAATGCCATTTATGGTTAAGGTGGTTGAATGACACACATCTTTTTTTCATAACTGACCTTTCCTTACTGTCTCAAAGTCTGTTTTTGAGTCTACTGTAGGTTTCCATAAAACATGCGAAGAGGGATTCATTGGTTTTATGGGCAAAAAAAGTTGCTTAATGATGTTTTAGTTCAGAAATGGGTGCTCCACCTGTTTTGCTCTTACCAGGCCATTTATGGGTACATCATAGCAGCATTCACAGGCTGATTATGTTTAATTTAACCACAACAAACGGTCTCACACGTCTTTTTTTATAACTGAATTTTAGTGTCTGAAAATATGTTTTAGGAGCATGTTGTGCGTTTTGCTCCATGTTTGTTTCTTAACACTTGTTTTTTTTTTTATACTGATGCCTATATCTCCCATTCACTGCAGATGAGACTTGACCACAATTTTTTTTTTTTCATGATCAGTACTGGGGCCCTGATCATCTGATCGATTAAAAATTCACAAGCTCATGCAATCACAATAAAAAAGTATATTTGTACTGTAGACATGAAGGCCCCTAGTTCTATCACAAAGGGGTCTAAACTGAAGTTTATTTACAAATAAGTATTTCCCATCCACTCCAAATGACTCATTTAGCAGCTTAATGTCTGGAAACTGTGAAAAGTCTGTATTCAATCTGGAATTCTCTTTTAGCTCACAGCTATTCCGTTGCCTAAACCGTAATGGCAAATGAATCAAATTCTCAATTCTGGGGTGTAATTAATGAACAAATAAAGAGAGGAAGTTATGAACAGTTTTGCCAGATTGTGAAGTTTCCAACCCAATTTTGAATCAGATTCACTTTGGCTTAGAACAAAAAAAATGGCCTGGGGCTGGTAACTACAATCTCAAACCCTTTTAGATGATTATTCAGTAATTTTCTTTTTTTTTTTTACTTACATTACTGAACACACTGTATTATCATGTATAAAAATTCTAATTCCATTTCATCATTCATGTCCAGTCATTAGAATGCACCGCTGTTTCACTGAGCTCAGTCATAAATGTGGATGAGTGTAGGAAGCAATGCTTAAGTGACTGAATTTATATTTTATTGCATGCAAAGTTGGTGAATATTGCACTGCTGCCTATTTAACATCTGATTAGCTGGTTTCATAAAGAATGACTACGTACATAAATGTCCTCAGAAATAAGCACAGTTTATCTGAATATGCTCAGACAGCACTTCAGATTGACACAAGTGTTCATAGAACAGTATTACTAGTAGAATGAAGCAGTACATGAGATTAAGGTCACCATACCCAAGGTCATGCCATGACTAGCGTGGCATTCAACTCCAGCATGGCGCTGTGAACTTTCTGGAGATGAATTTCTTGGAATGGTGGAGCAGCATTGAATAGGTTTCTTTCCTACTACTTACTTATTTTTTAAAAAAAATCCCTTGACTTCCCACTTCTCTATGACTTGCGTTGTTCTTCTCTATGGCTATATTGTTGGGTTAGGTGTCGGCTGGTTATTATGTGATAGTTATGTGAATAGATGCTCTGACTGCAGTATAGCTGACATGGATTTATGCTGTTTTTCAGGTAAGAAACAGTTGTGGACTTCTTAAGCACTGATGTACGTCGCTCTGGATAAGAGCGT
>JBBPDH010072153.1:0-12568 GCA_037974565.1 Clupeocharax schoutedeni | reverse complement strand
CTGTCAGTAGTATCTGCCTTTATTATGGTCAGACTGTCAGTAGTATCTGACTTTATTATGGTCAGACTGTCAGTAGTATCTGCCTTTATTATGGTCAGACTGTCAGTAGTATCTGACTTTATTATGGTCAGACTGTCAGTAGTTTCTGACTTTATTATGGTCAGACTGTCAGTAGTATCTGGCTTTATAGTGGTCAGACTGTCAGTAGTATCTGGCTTTATAGTGGTCAGACTGTCAGTAGTATCTGGCTTTATAGTGATCTGACTGTCAGTGACCATTGCAATGGTCACTCCTTCCATTAACACATCCTCAGCTGCAATGCCCACCTGTAAATCAGAGGTCATGACCTCAGGTGGGGTCTTTATTTGCTGAGATTCTATGCGGAAGGCTATTTTGCTGGCTTCTGCACGAGTGTGTGAAACCCTGTGTGTGTGAGTGTGTGTGTCGCTGGGGTGTGTCTTCAGCCCGGCCTGCTCCTGACACATAGGAAAAGAGAGAGACGACAGAGTAGATCACTTCTGTGGGTTTATTTTTTTCTTTCCTTTAATTTCTCTTTGTTTTCCTTTTCAAAAGCAGACAAAAATGAAGCACTATTGCAAAGTTGACAAAAGACGGAAGGTGGTAAAAAGTAGGAGAAATAGAGGGCATGCACAGTACTAAATAAACCAGTGCATTTACATGGCAGGAAAAAAACATATATCAAAGGGTCATCATGAATGTAATCGTCCTTATTGCTAATGCATATGGAGGCGGGCAAAACCTTGACTTTGTAATTTTCCACCAGTGACACAGTAGTAGTTTCGTTAACAACAATGTTCTGGTAAAATCGACAGTCTGAGTTCGCTCCAGCATGCACTTAGACATTGAAACACCGAAGGCCTGAGCAAAGTGAGTGCTTGACAAGAGTTTAGAAAAAATACATCTCTCCAATCAAGACACTTAATGTAACACAATCTGTTGTAGCTACAGAAATGATCAAAGTAAGTCACAGTCTAGAAATAAAATAACACTGCTTTACAAAAGAAACATGCTATAAAAATGCACTCAGAATGTCAAGTATGGCAGCCTAGTTTTGTATTTAGTAAACAAAAGATAGCATGCAATTACATCAGTGAAAAATTACACTTGCAGATTTTCCCCGCTTAAAAAAACAAGTAATGATACAATTTATTTAAAATTTGGGGGAAAAAATGTGATTCCAGCATGGAAATAAGGCACTTATGGTGAATAATATTCACATACAGTACACTACAGTTGTAGTGATCTGATGGATTTATAATATAACTTTCATTTTGAGAAAATAGTACTTAATTATTGTGGTTTTTTTTTGTTTTGTTGCTATTTTCTTTTTTTTCCTCTACAAATGGGAAGGGGGTGATCCACCCTACACACCCAGAGAACAGGGCTGTAACAAAACAATATATCATAAATTATTGCAGCAGCATCTCATATCACTGGATCCTAGCTAGCATGTTTGCTTGTGGCTAGTTTGTTGTCTTGGAGCTAACACATTGGCATGTGCCGAGAGCATTAGATTGGGACACTATAAATCACAGCCTTAGCTTTATTGCTTCAAATATTGTGCTTTTATAATGCAAAAAATATGCCAGTAAATGGAAAGTCACTCCTTTGAGCCACTCTTTACACCCCAAATGTGGATGCGAGAGGCTTATTGGTTTGGTTGGAACAGTTTTGTAAAGTGCTTCAAATATTCAGTGATCTGTCTTACAAATTGGCAAAAATCCAAGATAACTTGGCCAATAAGAGTCTATGGAATATTTCAAATCTATGTCACAAGAAGGCACACTGAATGAATAGATGGCATCCAGCTGAGAAAGTAGTGTCCAATTTGAAACACGGTAAAAGAAAAACAGTGAAACGTGATGTTATAAGCTTGTTTACTCAATAATTATCTTAGTTATAATTTTTCCCTGAGAAAGGGATTAGCTCCAAACCCCAAATCTTCACTTCATACCAGTTTGGAGCATAACAACCATGTAAATGCACTGACTGGAATACTGTAGCTCTAGAAAGGTCTAGGCGTGAGCTCTAGAAGCAGAGTTCTGGTTCTAGAAGAGTCACTTTAAGAACAAGATGTTCCGTCAAGAGAGCTCTAGAGCTAGGAGACCACGCACTTCTGCTGGCCTCTGGAGGGAGACTTGGAGAGTTCTCTAACGAATGGGGTATTGGTTACCAGCTCTTTGGGAGGAGACTGCGTTCGCACGGTTGCCACTGGACTAGGCTCAGCCTCCTGTGTGCTCGTTCCTGGGGCAGGTTCTACAGCCTAGGAAAACAAAAAGTGGAAGTTAAAGTTAACAGGTGAAAATATTAATGAATGCAGCACTACTGGAGCTTGATTAGGGTTTCCAGTAATCTGACTGGCTAATTTGAGATAAAGCATTCCTCAAATTCCCAAAGATAACCTAGAATGAAAGGTCTAGAAGATCAGCATCAGAACACTCAATAGCTCGAAGCTCTTAAATTGTAAAAAACTATGAACAGAGCAGATTCTTAGTGGATTAAAAAGACTCCACAATTACTGCTGCAAGTCTGTAAAAAAAAAAAGATTGTTTGGGTTTTCACTTAAACCTTCTTTCTACTGTTTAGACTTTACAGAATGTTGGCAAAAATCACTTTTGACAAATCGAGAAGCTAAAACTCACATGTTGCCCAAATACATAAGTATTTTGAATTTGTTGAGTGTGAAACATCACACTACTAGGAGTGTACTCATTTAAACAGCCATTACCTGTGAATCTGTTACTGTCCTGTTCTTCTCTGCAGACTCAGCCTTCTCTCCATTCTCTGTGTCCTAGACAATAAGACATATTAGTCCGTATAAACTTCCACTGGCCTAAACAGTTACCGTCAAAAATATGAACACATCAAACTGAAAGTTTACTTTTCTAGGTTTAGTTTTGTGCTTCATTTTTTTTAAACAAAGACAAAATAAAGTTGATACTAATATCTGATTTTAAAGGAGAATATATACATGTAAAAAGTATATATTTAAAAATCCCCCATCAAGTGTTTGCCATACACAAAACACATACAGAACACTCTTAAGCATCCATGAGAGAGAAAAAGTAAGCAAAGGGGGTTTTGTTTAACACCGTTGGGCCTCTGTGTAAATAATATCCATGGTATTTGACACATTCATTATTATTCTAAATTATGTAAAATTCCATCATGACTGAGTGTTTTCCCAGTTTTCACTGAGACTGTTGCTGCTGAGAGTGAAAGTGCTTGTGAAAGTTCATGGGCTTTATTTCCATATGTGGCTTGTAGCTTTTACTCCAAGTCTCAAGTCCTTGCCGCAGCTGACAGAGGAAAGGAAACATGTGACTACAGCATCACCTAGAGGCGGAGAGAAGAAAGCATGCAGGCAAGCAAAACGATCCCACAAAGGAGAACAGCAAAACCGGCTCAGGGAAATGATCAGTCCTTTAAAGGGCCCATATCAAGAATTTTTATTTTTAGTTTATTTTTTAACATAAGAGTTGTTCATTGTAAACATGAATAGTTTTAATTAATGCAAGGAACTCTTGTGTTCTGTCTTGTTTGCACTTGTGTTCTGTTCTGTGCTGTTCTGCTCGTGTTGCACCATGGTCCTGAAGAACGTTGTTTCATTTTTACTATGTACTGTTTTTTATATGGTAAAAATGACAATAAACACTTGACTTAATTTGAAGGATGCAAAGGCTAAAGTTAGAACAATGAACACAATTTAGCCCACTTTAGCCCTGTTTATTACCACTGAAGCGTTAAAGAGTGCTGCTTTTGAACATTTCAGGGTATCCTGATTTTCTGAAATGGTAACATCAGGCAGCCAATCAGAACAGAAGTCATAGGTTTTTCCCATTTCAGAACTATTCCTCACAACAGGGCTTTGGCCACTATCTCTTTTTGCCTGTGGAAAATTCTTCTATATGTTTATAGAAGCATGTCTATAGAGCATGTCTACCATTACTAAGCAGTAGCTTTTGTTATGATTTTGTTAAATAGAGCTCATCACCTCTCAGGATGAAAAAATATAACACAGGATAAGAAATTTAACATAGAAAAAAGTAGAATATGGGCCCTTTAAAATCAGAATCAGAACTTCCTGAACAACATAAAAATGTGATAAAAACATATATATAAATCGGAAAAAAGTAGTCCTTATCAAGACATGGCTATTAAGAGTGGCAGCGTTATCCACGTGCTGAAATGGCAGATCTGGGACGGCATGAAGGAGGTGATGAAGAGTGAAGAAGACGAGGATGAGTGCAGAGAACGATCAAGAAAAGCAAAAAGTGAAAAGAGTCCCCATATATGCACATGCATATATGCAGTGTCTGTTTTTATTGTGAGGGATCCATGGGTTCATGTGGTTATTTGTGTGAAGCTCTAGGTGGGAACAAAGTGATGTTCCTATCAAATTCATCACAGACCTCAAAATCAAGCCTTTATAATATGCCACGGAATACAGAGAAACTTAGGTAAATTAGACAGTTTAGGTAAATTAGGGCTTAACTGGAGAAAAGACTGTGCTGAAGTGACTTTACCTTTAAATACAAATTAAAATTAATATCTGACTTTGCACGTCAACATGTTATTTTACATCTGAGTTATTTTGTCAATGTGTTACTTTACATCTGAGTTAGATGTCAACTTCTAAACTTATGAGTTGTACAAATGATTTGGCATGTCCGTGTGTTAGCTGTCACCTGTTATAGCATGCTAACATGCTAGGTAAAGCGGTCAAAAAACACTAAAGAAAAGAAAAAATAACTGTTTGTTTAATGAATTTTACTTGTTGATGCAAAATGTGTTGGAATTCGGATGTAAACAAACATGCTGACACATTAATTCGGGCATCGAAAGTGATAATTCCTGCACACAAAAGGTTAAATCATGCCAGCACAACATTTTCCACAAAGCCCAGACATAGTTAAGGCTTAGCCCATCAAAGGTTACCATCAATCTATGTAAAAAGATTACAATCATTTGCTGTACATTGGCCTGGGCTAGCTGTGACGATGCTGTGAGATTAAAGGTGAATTCGTGCTAAATCCTGTTAAATTTTTATCTTGGTGAAGCTGGCTCTATCAAATTCTGTGAAATATTACTGCTCAGTTCGATTTGGCTTTAATGTGTAACATGCAGGATGATGAAAACAGCAGGAGGGAAAAGTGCGAAGAAAAGAACTCCATGAAGAAGATCAGGAGGAAAGTGAAAAATGAACGGACGAGAGGAAACAAGGTGGAAAGAGAGGAAGAAATGTCTCTCTTTTTTCCTCGACAAGCGTCCTTTTACCTCCACGGTACGACTGGTCAGATTTTCACAGTCCGAAGAGTAAGAAGATATTCCATGACCTTCAATTTCTGCTCTAGCATCCACATACTCATCATCGTCTTCAGCATCACTGTCTTCCTCCTCTCTCACATCAACAAATACTTCCTCCTCCTCTTCCTCGTTCCAGGGCTGCTGTTTGGTCATTTTGAACACACACATGCACTCGTCACTAAGCACATTCCTGCTTATTGCAGCAGTTATAAAACACAGCCACACACAGTTATGAGCTTCAGTCCATTTTGAGTTGGAATAATAAATCTGACCTTATGTAATAAAGTTGCTAAATAAGGAGCATAATACAGTCTTTGTGTTCCGGGTTTGTTGAAAATAACCCAACAAACCTCTAATACAGGGATGTCAAAACTCCAGTCCTGGAGACCTCCAGTCTAAAACAGTTTGATGGTTCTCCTCCTCAAACACATTCATTAAACCTGGCAAAGAACTGGTGAACCAGGTGCTTCAGAGCAAGGAACTCACCAAAACCTCCAGGCCCTCTGGGACTGGAGTTCGACACTTCTGCTCTAGTAATACCTATTTCCAGAATTCAAGAGATAAAGAGATATTGCTTTATACTAAATTCCCATTGTGTAAACATTTTTGTGCAGTTCTGTATTGGTGAATGCTGCCCATCTACCTCAGTCAAAATGTTGTGCACAATTCAATTCTGTGACAAACAAACAACGACATTCAATATTTTGGTGTGAAAAGGCTCATCGTTTTCTAACAGTGTTGGCATATGGAACCAGGGGTCACCATTTATAAAGCACAAATATATCCATTTAATTGACCATCCAAACCCGCCGTCTAAGTTATAATAAAAATGAGGAAATCTGAAAAATACATTCTTGGTGGGGGTTGGGGGGGCTGCGTTGCCCTGGATACACTCACCAACACACTGAATACAGTTTACATGCTTTTTAGGTCAAATCTTCTCACAACAGTATTCGCAACCTTTACATGTAATAACTTTCTGTGAGGGAGCTTTTAGAGGCAGACGTCTGGTTCCATTGACAACCACTGACCACTGTGAACAATGTATCTAGAAGCACAGAAGGGTAATTCACACATAATCACTTATTTTACACCTTAACATCACAGGCAACAGAAACGCCAAAAGTAATCTGATAAAAATTTCATGTAAAAGATTGTGCCACTGATTTTATTTTCAGTCACGTAATTTGTACAAGGTGTGAATGTGTGTGTGTGTGTGTGTATAAGTGTTGTAACCTGTGTGTGAGCTGAAGACTGGCTGCTCTTCTCTGCAGCCCAGCTTAGTCTCTGCTCTGGACTAGACTCCTCTACGGTCATCAGTACAGCTCCAGTTTGACTCAGGACATTCTTCATATGTACAATCTCAATCTGACCCTGATCCAGACCGCTGTCCTAATCACACACATACACACACACACACACACACACACACACAACATAACATGGCAGCATGAACAGGGTTTTCTTACAGTTTCTTCATAATTGAAATATGCAAATGTCTGTTCATGTTCACTCCTTGTAACTATAGGCTGAATAGATGGATATATGTACATGTGTTGGTTTTTGTTAGCTACTTTTGGAGCTTAGTTGTCATGTATGAACGGTATGAACAGAGTACATGGCATGTTTTAAAAGTGGTACATTGTTTACAACTACATTATAGAAAAATGGTTTTCCATCATTTGAAGGGTTCTCCAGAATTTTAAATATTTTTACCTTTTTGGAATACTTTTCATTTTGTGTTCATTGTGTAAGGAAACAGCATATTTTTGATGCATTTCCAGCTGGTAACTAATGTTGCATGTTGTTGTGTAATACTATACTGCTGCAATTATTCAACAAAAGAATAATGTGATTATCCTTACTAATGCATTTGATAGAATAATTTTTTTTTTTGCTTTTGGGCAATTTTCTCTCCATTTTAGTCGACGCCAAATTCCCTAGCATGGGGGGGCTAGAATGTGAATTCATGAGTCATATGAAGGTGTAAGAGAACATTTTTGTAGTCTCACAATGTTACTGGGCTCAACATGCTCGGAGGAGAGTTAGTTACATTACCCGCCCAGTGAGAGCATAGATAATTGTGCTCTCTTGGACTCCAGGCCATAGAATACAGGTCTGCTGTATTCACTATACAACAGTCAAGTGAAGTAAAGTGAAGTGAAAACACCACTGCACACAGTATGAACAGCATAAAATTCACCCTCTGCATTTAACACATTCACCAAGTGAAGCAGGGGGCAGCCATGAACACGGCGCCCGGGGAGCAGTGTGTGGGGACGGTACCTTGCTCAGGGTAACTCAGCTGTGCCTAGCGCTCTTGGGAATCGAATCTGGACTTTCTAATCGCAGGGCGAATGCTCTAACCACTAGGCCACCAGCTGCCCAAATGCAACAGTCAAATACCTGATGAATATGTCTGGCTGTTCTAGCTGTGGAACACCCAGGTACCTGCACTTCCTCTTCAGCGATGGTCGGGGGGACACTTAGACTGGCTTTCTCACACACTGCAGCAGAGTCCACTACCACCACTGTGTGCTCCAGTACCAACTAATATAAGAGAGAGAACAGTGTCACTTTCATTATAATCACTGGGGAGAATTACTGTTCATTCTATGTTCCTTCTGTCCCTTATTAAAGATCACAGTGAGTCATGCAGAGTCAGATACAGTACAGGCACGCCAATAACAGATTAGGTTGAGTTTGAGTTTCAGGCCTGTAAAAGGTTGGGGTATGAGCTTTTAATTTTAGTTGAAGATGGAAAACTAAAAGGGTAATTAAAGAAAACAACAATCTGAACTATTCTGACTGGATCTGGATAAGAGTCTCTGCAATTTTCCTGAATTACATCTTAATCATTTAAGTATGTTTGCATTTTGTGATAACAGTGCAATTTTACTGATTTTTATCTCTTTAATTGTTAACTGTGTATTGAACAATTTCATATCCCAGCAGCATTTAGCTACAATCCTGTACAGACAAGTCCCGAAATAGCCAGTAGTACAAGCCACTCTGTGTGTATGTGTATTTGTGTGTGTGTTTGTATGTGTGTGTATTTGTATGTGTGCGCGCGTGTGTATGCGTGTTTGTTTGTATGTGTGTGTGTTTGTGCACGTGTGTGTGTATATATGTGTGTGTGTACCTGTTCTAGCTCCAGTAGCCTGTTCAGCAGTAACTCAGCATTCTTGAACACATTGAGTTTGTTTTCGGTTCCTTCAGGTAAACACAGTCCAGCCTTGCAGTTCTGCAGCTCGGCAACCGTTCGCTTCATCAGCTCAATTCTGCCTTCAGCGGCCTGAGGATGCACACACACACACACACACACAAACACACACACACACACACAAAGAACAGATAAAACCAGAAAAGCCTTTAATAACCAATATGGTGGAAAATCCGTTTATTTTCAAACAAAATGTTGATGTAGTACATAGAAACTGTCAACATTTCTAGACTTATCATTTACTCCATTTAGATGCAAGAATGGCTTTATCTGGATACACTGTATATACCCGTTTCACCACGGATAAAAAAATTAAGTGCAGGATATGGACCCATTTCAAAAACACACTTTGCAGACAAAGAGTTTTGCAACCTCACATACACTCACATATACACACACACCTTGAGTTTGTCCTGGCTGATTCCCTCCATTGAGGTCAGCACTGATTTGAGGTCAGTAACATCTTTCTCCATTATCTTCAGCTCAGACTCCATGGCATCCACTTCCTGTGGGGTTATTAATGTAAACAACCTTTCCAATACGCCTTACCGGCCTTCACTGACTGTTCAAAACTAACAAGCTACTCTATATGTTCAAATGTATCCATATATCCCTAAAGTGAATTCAGCTGCTTAACAGAGCCATTACTGACTGTTCAAGAAAGCCATAGCGACTAGAACATGATCCACCATGCTCAGGCCAAAACTCTGAGGGGTAAAAAGACCCTCAGAGGAGCGGCAGTACCCCATCCCATACCTTTGGGATTAGATGGAGTGGAATTTGTGATGGTAGAATGCAGCCCAATTCTCACAGCAATGTTCCAACAACAGTGCAAAGCTATTCCAGAAGAGTAAAGGCTGTTTCTATTCAGGAATGCCGATGAGCAGCTGTATACAAACATTTAAACATATGGCTAATATATTCTACTAACTAGCGATCTTTTAAATAATGAAAAACAATTAAAACCCCAAAAAATGCCATTTCACATCAAATCAAATAAAAAAAGGCAGAATCACAGACTTAAACCTGTTGGTACAGAATATAAAGGTAAATCTTATGTATAGCAAACTAAGAAGAATTAATTGAAGAGCTGAAGAACTGTGATGTGTGTGTGTGTGTGTGTGTGTGTGTGTGTGTTTGTTTGTGTGTGCACACTCACAGCTGCAGCGTGCTCTAGCTGTGAGAGTGATTCCAGCAGGCTTTGCTGCATATGTGCCACGCGCTGGTCTGCTTCAAGCAGCTCCTGCTGGAGTCCACAGACGTCACACACACTGCACATTTCCTTCAGCACACTCTCAAAGCCGTGCAACGTCCGGCGAATCTGCTCTGAATCATCCAGAACCATCTGCAGAGAAACAGGTTCATAACAATATATCAGGAAGTCAAACTCTACAAACTCTACATTTTGTGCTTCTTTTCATATATATATATATAGGTCAACTGTATACAGCTAAGGAAAAAAAACTAAGAGACCATCACAAAAATGTTCAGTTTCTCACACTGGCATGGAATGGCTGTCATACTCATAGAGATACTGATTTACAAATAAATTGCAGTGGTCTCTTTTATTCCAGAGCTGTAAACATAGCATACGCATACACAGATTGTAAATATATGTATATATGATTGTATGTATTTTACCTGCAAAGCATTGACATGGCTGTCCAGGCATTTGGCAGTGGTGTAGGTGCATGGTGCAGTCAGCCAAGACTGAGCTTCAGTAATCCAGCTCTGAGCTCCCTTCACCATTTCTTCATGTTCCTGCAGCCAGCTGCGTATCTACACACACACACACAAATGCACGCGCACGCACGCACGCACGCACGCACACACACACATACACACACACACAAACACACAAACACACACACAAACAAACAAACACACACCTCTGAGCTGAGAAAAGCATTGAACTTTCTATTTACACTATGGCCACTTTATGAGCACCACATTCCTTATAGGTATCCTGACTAAGGTTTCTACATACATCAGTGTCACCATGAGACTAAGACTGCTCTGCTGATATGAGTGGTCCTGATGTCCACTGGACTAACTAATAGTTAGTCCAGTTGATGAAGGACTAACTAATAGCTAACAATGATAACAATGTGCAATAAAAAAAATGTATTTAAGTTTGCATAAGCAGAATAACCACCTCACAACCACTTAATCCTCCTTAAAATATGAGGTCATCAGTACAACAAGCATGTGTGAGAAGCTCTAACTTTAAAGCGTTCAACTGGTGTAACTTTACTGTGGAACGTGATGCATGCATGCAGGCAGGCTTTTAGGGTGGGGTGGAAGTAGCCTAGTGGGTAAAACACCTGCCTGTGAACCAAATAACCACAAGGTTGCAGGTTCAAACCCCCAGTTTTCTACCACTGTGTCCTTTAGCAAGACACTCAGTTGCTCCAGTGCGGATTGTCCCTGTAACTAATGACTGTAAGTCGCTTTGGATAAGTGTCAGCCAAATGCCCCCTTTACCCTTTTAGGTCACACGCCTACTTTTATGGACCAGTTTATCAGCCTTTGTGGTTCAGACCTTGCTGAGGAAGGCCGTTCTGTCCTCGGCCTGTTTGGTCAGACGTGTGTGCAGCTCCTGAGTCTGAGACAGTCTCTCGGTGAGAGCCTGTGCCTCGTTTGGCTTCTCCTCAGTTACATCCTGGAGCTCCACCTCCACCGCTGACAGCCGAGAGTGCAAAGCATCCAACTCATCCCACACACACTACAGAATAAAAAAAAAAACACAGTGGTTTAAAATTAAACACTGATAATTACAAATGTTAGGGTCTGGAATATATAAGCGTGGTTAATTAACTGTCTATCCATCAACCCTACTGCCTGTCCCTGTAAAATCTTTCACTCTAGAAACTCTACTACAGACTACAACACTTTTCAGTGTGTGAATGGGTTGGGCTACACTGCTGAATGCTAAACAGTCGATCTTACGGAAAGGTGTTCATAAACGTTACATCACAACCATGATCAATTTAAACCTGGACTAGAAATATGCACTAAGAGGTTTACAGTATGTTTAGAAAATGACCTTTTGTGTGTTCTCAGCCTCTGGAACATTAGGACTCTTTTGCTCCAGCCTGATCTGCACGGACGCCAAGCCGGCTCTTATCTCAGACAGTCTAGCATCCAGCCTGTGCAGGGGACCACTCTTCACCACAGCCTCCTCCACCTGGAGAAAGAGAGAGAGAGGGAGAGAGAGAGAGAGAGAAGAAAAAAGAAAAATATGAATTAATTTGGTGAACTCAGTGTTGATCAATTTGTGTTTGAGTGTTGGTGCGTTTAAGGATTAACAGTAAGGTCAAACGTTTTGTTAATGACAAATTTGTTAGAATAAAAAAAAAAAACATAAAAAATTAAACAACCAAAAAATACAAAACAAACCCCAAAAAAGTCGAAGAAAAGCACAATTAACAAATCCAGCAGGAAAAGGCAAAAGAGAAGAAGAGAAAAAAGTCTAACAAGGGTAGGAAGAATACCCACGTATACACAACAACTCAACAACCAGCGGAAAGCCTATACAGACACCTCGAGTGCTGAGAGAGCCCACCAGGACCTTTTATCCGAGTGTTACCTGGTCCTACCCTGGAGGCCCACTGCCCGCATACATTAGTGTTTCTCCTGTTCCCAACACACCTGATCCAACTAATCAACTCTTTAACAACGCTTCGCTGACCTTTAGGGGCTGTGCTAAAAGTGTGTTATTTCACATAAACTATTAACCACAACAACAATAAAACAACAACAAAAGAAAGATTTTCTGTGACATTCAGTGAAACACTGCAGAAGCTAGCCAAGTGTTATAAAAGAATTCAAATGCCTTTATATTAAATGTGTGCTATTTCACATAACAATTAACCACAACAAAAGAAAACAACAATAAAAGAATAATAATAATAATAATAATAATAATAATAATAATAATAACTAGAACTGCAAGCAGTTATTAACGGGGTCCAAGCGAAGGCGCGGTCCGCATCCCGGGCGCCCTCGAGAACGAGC
>JBBPDH010071456.1:0-21307 GCA_037974565.1 Clupeocharax schoutedeni | reverse complement strand
CCTTCTGCACCCGCCGACTCATCCCTGTGCTGATCTGGACTTCATGTTAACTTAAAGAACTTCTGTTATATTGAACCCTCAGCTGCAGATCACACATGAAGTTCTATAATCTGTATCTGTAATCACCCAAATGAGGATGGGCTCCCTGATTGAGTCTGGATCCTCTCAAGGTTTCTTCCTATCGCCACTCTTGACTCATCAGAGGCATTTCATTCACACATATATTCAATTACCATTGTTAAAAGCACTATATAAATAAAATTGAATTGAATTGAACTGAATCATGTATGGGGTAATGTAGCCTTATGACTGCTGTTACCAGACCTGACTGTTCCATGCAAATGTAGTGCCATTTCTAGTTAATTTTGAACAAATAAATGCACAAATATAAATTATAATATTTAAGATACATTGTCTCCCTCACATGAGGTTGGCATTGAATTTCTCTAATAAAAGACCACAGCAAAAAAAGTTCAGTTCCTCAGCTTGAACTGAACAGCTTTGCCTTAGTTTTTTAAGAACTGCTGACAATATTTCTCATCATTTCCAAATAAAAATATTATTCTTTAAATCATAATTTGTAAAGAAATTAGAGAAACTCTGCAGCATTTACAGGAATATCTTGTTCAGTCTTAAACAAACGGGCAGTACCTAGTAGTGGTTTAGAATCCAACTGGTCACACTGTAAGAGGAGAGTGTTGATTACAGGAGTGTTTTTATATTGGCCTGGAATGGTTGTCATACTCATAAAGATTCTGATGCAAAAATAATGAGTTGTACATGTTTTCAAATGGGCATTAACATGCTTGGAGGAGAACACTAACTGCCAGGGCATCACATTTACAGCATTTAGCAGGTGCTTTTTTATCCAAAGCAACTTCCATTCCCTTAACTACAGGGGACAGTCTCCCTGGAGCAACTTGGGGTTAAGGGTCTTGCTCAGGGTGCTCAGTGGTGGTTTGCTGAAGGTAGGATTCAAACCCATGACCTCTTGGTCTGGAGGCAAGTATCCTACCCACTGAGCTACCTCCATCCTTACATTGACTGACGAGAAGGGGAAGGGTCATTATAAAGAAAGAACAAGGCAATTAGACTCTTTTGGAATCCTCGCCATAGATGCCACCGTCTCATAATAACAGGACAACCTTTCTAATACACCTTATGGTCTGCTGGCTTGAATTCTTTCACCAATCAGTTGGATCCATCACAAGTGAGTGCTCTGGGACTAGATAATTTACAGATAAGACCGTGGCAACACCTAATATCTCTTGTTGCTCCTGACAGGAGCAGCTGAGGGTCGCTGGCATGTTCTCTTTGTATCAGGTTTTCCTTCCACAGTCCAAAGACATATGCATCAGAAGGGCTGGAGAGGCTAAATTGCCCTTAGGCGTGACTGTGTGTCTGTGTGCAATGGACTGGTGACCTGTCCAGGATGTTTCTCCACCTCTATCAGCACTATAGGCTCGGCTCCCGCACCCCCATGACCCTAGTTAAGATAAGCTGCTCAGATAATGAATGGAGGAGTAAATCTTGACTTATCAATGATAAATTTTTCAGCCCATCCTCCGCATTCTCACATGTTCTTGTGAGGTAAATTCCACTGTGTTTGGCCTTCCTGCTTCAGAGTTTCCTCGTAATGGAAGGATGAGTTCTTGGGCTCATCCATGTCCGATCAGAATGGCTCTCGCCCTCGACTCCGCTTTGACGTTCCTGGTGGAACTAACCGGGTCGGCGCTCCTGTGGCTTTAAGGCGGATATGTTCACCACTGCCAGGGAGCGCACTGTTAGGATTATGATTTTTTTCCTTCTTTTCTTTCCTTCTTTATCTGAGCGATGACAGAAAATCCTCTCCAAATGCAGTGTGGTTTTCTGCAGCGCCAATCAATAAAACTCCATCAGAGCTGGCAGGGGGGAAAAAAAGAACGACAGATAGAGGAGAAAAAGACAAGGTCTCCTCAATCCGCCCGCCTGTGCTTCTCCCGTCGGTGGGCTTGGGTGGAGGTTATGAAAATGGTAATATTACATCATATCTTGGCACGTCTCCATCACCTGTAGAAACACTCGGAAAAAGCCTGTAAATCAATTTTTATTGAGAGTTAGAGGGTGATATTAGTTCTACCATCCTGATGTGCATTAACACGGTGTCCTTACAGTGAGTACTAATGGAAAAAACAAAGACTTTGGTTGCTGCTTTAGACGAGTTATTAAAGAGTTAGCCATGAATGAAACCAAGCTAGAGTCCCATAAAGAGCAGACATGTTTGAAATCCAGGTGGAATGCGAGGCAATGCATGAAACCCTCAAAATAATAGCATAAATACTTCAACAGTGACATTCTCTCTCTTTCTCCCTCTCTCACCGTTTCTGTCTTTCTTTCTCTCTCTCCCTCTCTCACCGTTTCTGACTTTCTTTTTCTCTCTTCCTCTCTCCCCCTCTCTGTCTCGGTCTCTCTCTCTCTCTCTTCCTCCCCCCCACTCTCTCTCTCTCTTCCTCTCTCTCTCCCTCTCTCACCATTTATGTCTTTCTTTCTCTTTTTTCCTCTTTCCCCTCTCTGTCTCTGTCTCTCTCTCTCTCACCCTCTCACACCATCTCTGTCTTTTCTTCTCTCTTTCTCTCTCCCCCTCTGTGTCGCTGTCTCTCTCTCTCTAGCCCTCTCACACCATCTCTGTCTTTTCTTCTCTCTCTTTCTCTCTCCCCCTCTGTGTCGCTGTCTCTCTCTCTCTATCTCTCTCTCTCGCCCTCTCACACCATCTCTGTCTTTTCTTCTCTCTCTTTCTCTCTCTCTCTCTCTCTCTTCCTCTCTCTCTCTTTCATTCTCTCGCTCCCCGTCACCTCTCTCAGTGCTGTTAAGAATGAGAGATGTGTCATGTCCAGTCTAGGCTAACTGTACTGGCCATGCTTTGTGTTATCACTGCCGCTCAATACTCCTCTCTGCTTTTCTCACACCTGCACACCTGATGTATCTCATCCAGTCTGTCTGAGGCCCTGAACTCGTCTGTATATCTGTGTATCATTTTAACTCTTAGAAGCTGCAGTTACGTCTGGTGATAAAAAGCTTGGTGTAATTCAAGTTTCATTATTTGTCACTTATTGCTCATTCAGGCAAGCTGTGAATTTCTAATCAATGTTCAGATTCTAAACGTTCAGTTTATACCATATTTGTGCTAGTAAGTAGAAAAGGTTGTTCAATGTTTTGAATTTTCTGCCAAATTACTGTTTGGTGTATTTGGTTTACCAAAATAAGAAACAATTTCTTCATCATCTCTGTTTCTCCTCTCTCGTTCCCTTTGGATGTCACAGTTGAGAATTAACATATCGTTTACTTAACGCCAACAATTACTTTTAAAAAAAATCCTTTTATTTTAAAAGTTCGGTGCTTTCACCGAAGAAATGCGAGCGTTGAGCTATTTAATGTGGACAAAAGTAATTGGAGACCCGCGAAAATCAGCCGACACATACAGTGCTCCCATTACTTTTGTCCATATAAGACGTCTGACCATCACACCAAATGCGACTTATTTACTGCATACAGATAAATAGACTTTATATATGACACATTTTTTTATTAATGCTGGGAAAATATGTTTAATCACGATTAATCACACTGTTATATGCACAAATGAGTAATTAATTTAAAAGTAGTGTTTTGCATTCTTGTTTTTTTAAAGTTCTGCAATATGAACAAACGTGCAATAACATTTTGCTTGCCAAATACTTTAAATAAATAAAGGGCTTTTTAGCAGCAGGACTCCCTTCAATACAGTTACACACCTGCAGTTAAAATATTTCCAAATTTAAACTTAAACATTATTCTAATCAAATCAAATATAGAACCAAAGCTATCTGCCACTGCAGGGCTTTCACATTCTATCTAGTTTATTGTAAACTTTATTGTTATAAGTTCCCCGCAGTGTCTAGACTCTAGAGTATGGAGAGCAACAGGTGTGCTTCATGATTGGCAGAATAATCTACAGATGCACTGGCCCCTCCCAGATAAGAGCAGTGACCTCTGAATTTAGCTGTTTTATGCTAACAGCAATAAAGGCCAGGTGTCCTCAGACTTTTGGTCAGCAGTGAAAAGTATTCTTCTTCTCCTCTGCCAATCCCCTTCCTTCTGTGCTGATGTACCGAGGTCAGTCCATTTGTTGCTCTCTACGTTTTCCTGGGGCCAGAAGTGACCGCTGCTTTGATGGGATTCAGCGGGCTGTCTCCACTGTAAAAGTTGATAGAGAGGAGATCGGCTGTGATGTAGCAGCCCTGGCATTTATTACTGAAGCCACAAGAATGTGTTGGAGCTGCAGGGTCAAGTTTAATGGGCCACTTTACATGGAGTGGACTGTCTGGTCCAAGCTAAACCTTCTACTGAACCCACAGAACTACCACACCGAACTGATGCAAACTGCACTGCTGCTCTTTCTGGCCAAAAGTCAGATGAATTGAGATTATTTAATCGCTAGCTGTTGCTGGGGTGGATATTATATTGGAGGTTTGTGGTCATTGATAATCCATTTATCAAACTGCAGACTCCAGCCATGACATTGCTAAAGACTTGGCAGGCACTGCGTGTTCGTGTTTCTCATAAAGGTAATGGGACTGGTTTGCCGTTCTGCTCTCCTCTGATGTGGAAGCTGATTAGACATGGCTAATCAAAGACAGTCCTGTGCTCTTCTGACACTGCATCTGTGATTTCTTCACTTCCTCATGGTCAGGCACTTTCAGGGAGGCAGGATGTACACAGTGCTGTCAATCACCATTATGTGTCTGATCAGTGTGGCACTTTAAAATTCAAATTCAAATTCAAATTTTATTTGTCACATACACATTATACATTATGATGTGGAGTGAAATGCTTATATGGCTGCTGATGACCTGTAATATAAAAGGAACGTCCAGTGTAAAAGAGAAATTGTGCAATTTGAAATATAGAAAAATATGGGTTCATTTACATTATGTACAAATAATAGAATAAAAAAAGTGTGACTACAGTAACAATTAAATAGTAGAAAAAATAGCAATAGAATATATAGAAATATAATATATAATAATATACATTATATACAATATATAATTATATACATTTATGACAGGCAGATCATGAAACGTAAACAATGATGACCTAATTAAGATTAAGTAAAAGTAGTCAAATAAGTCAAAACAACTTGGTTTTTATTGCTGATTATAATGCATAGAGGTTAGTCGATGTGCTTTACAGGAACAGAATAAAAATAGAACAAAATAAATAGAACAAAAAACATAAAAATGCAAGAATCAATAAAGGCAGAGGAGAATAGTTCGGGTTTTGCCTTGATGACTTCCTCTTTTTACCACTACCTGACCTAAAAGAGCAATCTGAATAACGTACACCATTTACAACATTTTAGAGATGCATTTAGAGTCCAAACTACCAGTGACCAGTACACAGTTAGTAATGTTTTGAAATCAGTTCTGTACCAAACTGGGAGGACCTGAGAATTGGAACAAAGGGTTCTCTTTTCTTGGTTTGGTTAGAACTCTAGTAGCAGCATTTTGAATGAGCTGGATGTTTTGGGAATCTCAATGAGTAGAGGATTGCAGTAGCCAACCTTAGAGGAAATCAATGCAAGGATACATGTGTTTAAGGTGCCAAACTGGTCCCTGATCAATCCATGATCATGCTAAGTATTTTTACATGTGTAGATGCCATAAGTGCTCTAGATTCCATGCCAGCTGACCATAATGATGTGGAACCCAACAAAGACACTCAGTTCTATACATCTACCAATTACTTCCACATTCAACATGTCAACAATATTCATTTACTGTTTAATATATTCCAGTCCTCAACATGTATAGGTTATAAGATTAAGATGATCATAATGTGTTGGCTTATCCACATATACAGTGAATTGTTGGTCATTCTGTAGTGTTTGGAAACAAAACAAGCAATGATAAATAACAATCAAAAGTAAACAACATGATCAGCTCCTTTTACATTTGTAAATGTTGATATGTCCTTATTTGTGTGCTCCATTATTTTTACAGTGGGACAGAACCGCGACGTGTCAGGCCTCCTCCAGGTCTGGCCGCAATCCGTTCCTGTGGCAGATATTGGCTATGGCGCTGTGTGTTAATCAGGTGCACGCTGAGGGAGGTCTGTTTGTTTGGAGATGTAATAAACAGTGAGGCTTTCTGTGCAGAAACAGCCGCCTCGTGTGATGAGGGCTGGGATGGCAAGCGTGAGGCTTGTCCGGAATCCGTCTGGTCCTCTGCGACATGCAGGCCTGTGTCACCCAGAAATGAACCAGAGCCTAATGGAGTGTGGCAGGTATCATGACTCACCCTCTGCAACACAACAATGCACGTCTGTGTGCGTTTGTGTGTGTGTGTGTGTGTGTGTGTGTGTGTCTATGTGTGTGTGGTGGGTGAAAGAAGAGGATGCTATAATAAAAAAAAAATCCATACAGAAACTTCTGGATTTTTGCTTTTTTGACCTAATTATCGCAAAACTTTAGTTTAGAGTTTCTCAGCTCATACAGTTATAAAAATGCCTGAAAATGCCTTGAGGGCTTCAAATAAATTGAATCGTTATAATATGATTATGTAAAAAAAAATGAATGTGGGTGGTTTTCCCATGACACTGAAGTGTGTGTGTGTGTGTGTGTGTGTGTGTGTATTGCATCTCTCTAAACCTATTAGTGGTCTAAAGTGAACAAAAATAAAACAAAATCAGCCCATTGCAATGGAGGTAAATTCTTCGATGAAATAAGACATCAAGGACCCAGAAGCTCCAATTTCTGCTTTCAAAGGAACGAAAGTAATTGTCGTTTCACCAATCTGTTGTTTTGTATTAACTTTGAAAGCCTATCTGAAACGATGTGCAAGGCTCCCTTTATTCATCTATAATGACACTTTTACTTCAAAAACAACATTTGCTAAGTGGAGCGGCAGCGGAATAAAAAAATAAATGGCATGCTATTTATGTCCCTCTTCGCCAAAACAGACATTTAAAAAAGAAAACAGTTCAAGCATGACAAGGCCAGTCTTTAAACCCTTTCAGTGAACCCATGACTGCTGCCACTCATACATATCTGCAGCTTTTAAGCAATCTTCACTCAAAAAGTCTGCTACCATTTTGTTTTTGCTGTTTGTTTAAAGCTTTGAGAACCACTTGATGCCAGTCTTTATTCATAAATTCTGCTGCCATTCTTAATTTCACTCTTTCTGCTTTTACACTTCCACTCTTTGCTCATAAGCTCTGCTGCCACTCTTCTTTAAAGTTAAGCCTGTGACTTCTGCTGGCTTTCTACTGGCAGTCTTCAATCTGTACATATAATTAACTGCTATTTTGCTGCTTATTCATAATGTCTAGTGTTATTTGTAATTTCACTCTTTCTTTCTAAAGTCTGTGGCCATTCCATGTTTCCAGGACTTTCTGCTGCCACTCACTTTGTTCCTAATATCTGTGCCATTTTCTGGCACTGCACTCATGCAATCAAAATATCGAATTGATTCCTACTTTAGCCTGCGGCCAGAAGGTCTTGTTGAATCTAGCTGCCATGTAGTTGTCTGCTGCTTCTTAGTCTTCTTTCACCTTGCACCTTTATACACAACCAGCTGCCCTTCTTGCTTTTCGCCAGCCTGCTGCCATGCAGCTTTAAGACCCATTCAACCCGTGTTTATTCACATTTACTTGCTCAACTTCTACACATCCACATCTGCTGCCATTCAAGGCTCTCCCTCCAGCACACATCTGTTGACATTCAGTCTTTGCTCATGCAGGTCGACTGCTGTTCAGCCCTCGCTGGTACACGCCTGTTTCTGCTCAGCCATCATTCATACACATGTTCTGCTGGTGTTCGAGCTTTTATTCTGTCCTGCTTGTCAACTCCTGTTGTTGGACAGAGCCATTTCCCTCCATACAGCACCAGAGCACTGCAACCAATGTGTGATTTTCTCTTAGTGAGCTTAAAAGAGCCTAAACCACCTACAATACAAGGGTTAGGGCCTTTAAGTATCCTAATGGTATTATTCAATTGGATTAACCACTGGAATTATTGGCAAAAAATATAATTTAAATGCAATGAAAAAACATGTTACAAGTATCATTTCCAGTGAATTATTTATCATTTCTAGCTTATTGAAACAAGCACTCAAAGTTTGATTTGTTTACTTCCAGTCAATGCTTCATTTGTGCTTGTAAGTAGGCAGAAAAATCATCCATTGCAATATTTTTGTCATTTTCTGACACATAACAAGAAACCACACGCAATTAAATGTGAAATTATTTAATGAAACGTAATTACTATGGCAGTACTACCTCTACACTCTAAGGGTTAATATTGCTACAGATTGCCTGAAAGGAGCCCCATAGGGTGAAAATGTGTTTGCTATTTTTGGTACAAAATGGCTTGCATGTTTGGTCGGCTGGCTTTCGCACTTTGGATCATTCATGGTGGTACGTTTAATCCGTTCAGCAAACAAAAGCCACCAGGCCCGCTCAAGTTGCACTCTAACTCTGATGGGCGGATGAATTATTGAAAAACAAACAATACAGTCATTTAGAAGCCCTTGTTTCTCATTTTACACAGTTTTTATTCAGCAGCTGTCTTCCAGTCCACTGGAAATCCCACTCAGGAAGGATGTTGGAGGAAACAGTGTGTAGCTGCCAAGGTGTGTCTTCGTCAAAATCAAAAATGGGTTGGCTTATAGTGGTTGTATTTTAAATGCTTTGGTTTAAGTCACTTCATATATTGACTATGTTTGAATTAGATTAACTGAAGATATTACATTTTAAAGAACTACTTTAGCAATTTCATTGTACTGCATTTTTCCAAAAGTGGTCCGTATAGTCAGTCAAGATATGCTTTACGCTGCAAGTCTAAAGAACCTGCCCTAACAAACAGAACCATTTCCATTTTGTGACGGTTCGGCCAGTGACCGGTGAGGGCCACTGATTTTGTGTTGTGTTTCTGTTCTGTTTACTCATGAGGGGCTTTTATTTTGATGTTCTTGTCTGTTTGGGTCATGTGTCACGTGCTTTTGTTTTCACCTATCTTGTTTTGGTTCTGATTATGTGCAGTATTTAAGTCCTGTTTGTGTTATCCTCAGTTATGAGTCCATCGCCTTATTTACCGCCTTATGCAACGCTTTATTTAGCACCTTGCTTTCACTGTAGTGATACCTCGTCTTGTTCCTGATAGTGTTACCCTGTTTGTTTCTGTTAACGGCCCCCGTGCCAGGTTTCTTTATTTCTGTTCCTGTTTCTCGTTTTCTGTGAATAAAGAATCTGAAGCTATGGATGGCTTCCTGCCCCATTCATGCGTTTCCCAAGGTAGCACACGTCCGGGAGGGCTAGTCTAGACACATTTTCATTACTTTTTCTGCTAGATTTCTCATGTTTTGTTGTGTCACAACTTGGAACTAAAATGGATTTTTGAGAGTTTGCGCCATTTCATTTACAGAACATGCCTACAACTTTGAACATGCCTGCAACTTATTTTTTGTTAAGAAAACTAAAAAAAAGGACAAAATATCAGATAACTTTAGCCACGTTTTATGGCAATTACAGCTGCAAGTCACTTTGCATAAGTCTCAAGGCAAAACTGCTCCAGCTCCTTTATGTTGGATGGTTTTCGCTTGTGAACAGCAATCTTCAAGTCTGACCACAGACTGTTAATTGGATTGAGACCAGTTTCTCAGACCCTACTGCTGAAAACACCCCGACAGCATGATGCTGCCACCAGCATTTTCCTTGGTGACCAAAGTCTCAACTGACCAGAGCACCTTTCTTCATTCATTTGGAGAGTTGCCCACATGCCTTTTGGCAAACCCAAAACATGCCGTCTTACACAAGTAAAGGCTTTTTTTTGGCCACTCTTCCATGAAGCCCAGCTCTGTGGAGTTTACGGCCTATTGTCTTCATGCTGGGTTTGTATATCAGATGCACCTGAATGGAATGAGTCTCCACTGCTCAGCCCAAACATGAACAACCAACACAAGGCTGAGGGGGCATTCATTTGTTAAACTTGCAAATTAATAGAAATGGTGCTCGAAATGTTCTCTGTAAAGGAAGTGCCTTGTACAATGTAATTTACTTTTGCTTTGTTGTGTTCATCAAAGCACTTAATTAAAAAAATCCTTTCCCTTGACTTCCCTTCTCTATAATTTGCGTTGTTCATCTCTATGCCTTATGTATTACTGGTTTAGGTGTCAGCTAGTTATTATGTGACAGTTGTTGTATAGATGCTCTGACTGCAGTATCTTGGTTAAATAGTTGACTCTGATTTAAGCTGTTTTTCAGGTAAGAAACAGTTGTGGACTTCTTAAGCACTGATGTACGTCGCTCTGGATAAGAGTGTCAGCTAAAAGCCATAAATGTAAATGGAATAAACCTAATAATACATATTTTGCCTGTTAAGTTATATGTGCAAACTACGATTCCCTAAAATATTGCTTGCTTGTTCAGAAATCACACTAATGGAAACATACATATGCTGCATCATCTGGAGTGTCTGAAATAGACTTGTTCATATGCTTTCTGGTGATTCAAAAGAGAATAGTTAAAAATAAAAGGCAATTTTGTCTGTAATTTTGTCTCCAGCACCATTCAAAGGGAGGGCAAAAAAAGTCAAGCATTGCATTGTTGCTCTTCCAAAGCTCTTCATTTTGTTCCCTGCGTGACACAAACAGAATCTGAGCAAGAAGAAGAGTGACCTGGAGCTGGACGTAAGAATAAAGCATGTGTGTGTGAGAGAGTGTGTGTGTGTGTGTGAGAGAGAGAGAGAAAGAGAGAGAAAGAGAGAGGTAGAGCTTTGTGTACAGATGGGATCAGGAGCGCTCAGTGTGCTGAATAATCAGACTGGGAGCGTTTCATGCTTGACCTTTCCAGGCGGAGAAAAGGGGCTGAGGCGAAAGCGCGCTTGCTGCGGAGAGAGAGAGATAGCGTCCCGAACTCGCCCTCTATTCTCCCTCAGGCCTCGCCCAGTCACAGCCAATCTCCATGACATTTCAATACTTCAATGAGAGGTCACGCAATTTGGTAATGATAGCATCAATTTGAGGCTGCGGGACATGCCACTCAGGAAGCAGTGCCTGGGATAACGGGGGAAGTGAGGATTTAAGCATTTAACAAATGCCAAGGTAGTAAGGGAGGCAGCAATAGGTCCTGGGCTCAGTTACACACCAGCTCTGCCATCAGCCAAACTGGCTGGGAGGGTTTGATGGGTGGAGGTGAACACATGGAGATACCAGTGTGCACATTTGGAAAATACAACAAGCATATAATAGCTGTTTACCAGAGGCATGTGGTGGCCCTCCCTCACTTGTTTCCCTGCTGTTTCTCTGGACACTTTACAGTTTTGGAGGGGTGGGAATCTTCCATTACCAAGAATAAGGTGATAGAAATAAAATGGCATGGTAATATATGCATATATGCAAGCCTTTAGCCACAGAGCTGAACGATCATATCCAGCAGAGCAATCAAAATACAGGCAACAGTAATACACTTACCAAACTGACAAACCTTTAATATGATTGTATTATAATATTATATAATTAAGAAATGCCTCTGGGAATACTCAGTAAAAATGGACTGTTCTATTGATACATTCATCTTATCTGTCAAATCTTTTAAATCAATTTAAAATGATTATGCCAGCTAAATTAGCGTGTTATTTTATTTTAGACATGTTTACTAGACCTGGCACCTGAAGCTTTTAAAAATAGTGGCCAATAGTGCAGCAGCACGTGGCGTGGTGGTTAGGGTTGCCCCTGGAATCTGAAGGTTGTCGGTCCGATTCCCAACACTGCTTGTATCATTACTGAGGTACCCTTAAGCAAGGTACAGTCCCCACGCACTGCTCCACAAGTACCCCTTGTTGGCAGTAGCCCCCTGCTTCAATTAATGGCAAAAGAAATGTTTTAATTTTACCTAAAAACTGCAAGTCAGTTGGGCAAGTGGCATTCTATAGAGTGCCTGGAACTGGGAGGGTGGCACCCCAGCACAATTAATGAACAAAACATCCCACTTAGGACAAAGTGCCAAGGAAAATAGCACTTTAAGAACTGGCTCAGGTTAGAAGTCAACAGCAATGGGGGGAAGGCCTTTTAGCTCCCAAAACAAAAGCCCGGCATTCAAAGGTATATCATCTATGACTGATGGCTGCAACTCGATGAACCTTCGGTATGACTGATATGGCTTGTAATGCTTGAGCAACTTAAATGACTAGGTATAGTCTACAGCAGTGCTTCTCACCCTGGTCTTCAGGTACCCCGAGGCAGCTAGGGCCAGGCTGAGCTTAGGGGTTTCTGAGGTTTGAGAAGCACTGCTCTAAACAACAGAATAAGAAAAATTAGGTACTACATAATTAACACAGCACTATCAACCCCCTCAGTACAACTCACCCAAGCGATTTACGCACTGGTCATCATAAACCCATGTCAGCTGGAAAATTATATGTCCAGCAACTTTTCTTGTGGTTATGGCATTCCTGCCCATCCTTTAATTGGTCTGGGGGGAAACATACCGGCTGTGAAATAGTCATGCATTATATCTGGCAAAACTGACAAGATACATTAATATACAGTATAATATCTATTTTAACCTCACATTTGCTTGTGTTCTCCAACACCATGAGATTTCCATAAGAAACTTTGCTGCTGGATTTTGTTCCAAGATTTAAAGACCAGCCCAAAAAAATTGATTTGAGCAATTGCTTAATAATAAATGAGAGAAAAGAGTGAACCTGGCATTGTGTCTACAACAGCAGCTGCACCCCAGTTCCAATATTCAAGGTAAATCATGACTGTATGGTTTAGATTATAATACAGTCTGCACTTTTTCATATTAATTTTTGAAATTTTGACAAAATTGAGCAAAAACTTAACAAGAAAAAGTACACTCCAATATTTCTGATCTATCCCAGCTGCATATAAAAGCAAATAAATTAAGTGCAAAACCTTCAAAATTTGCTCAACAAGTCTTATGAGCAACAGATTTACGTAAGAAAACATTTTACATCTGTGTAATATTCATATGCAACATCAGCATCTCCCAGCAGAATAAAAACACAAACTGAAACACAGTTTCCCTTTAATGGAAGCATTCAACTTATTCAACTATGTTCTAACAAAGATGACTTGGTTAACTGCAGTATTCAAGGTGGAGCATTATTGCTTCTGCCACCTTGGTGTACATGACTTTGTTGATTACAGTGGAAGTTTTTTTGCCTAATGCTATGACGAGATGTTATTCATTACAGCTCTTTTAGCAGACTTTTACCATGTAATCAGCCCTGTTTTTTCATGAGTGCTTTTCATAACTAGGTCACAGACTCTAGAGCTTCTAGAACATCTCTTAGCCAATCACATTGTGAGGTTGGACAGTAGTATAATAAGGCTTGGTACACATAAACCCTCAGAATTCCTAAATGGCTCATGTTTTGAACAAGAAAAATATTTGCAATATAATCTTATGTAGAAGATCTTTAAACTGTGAAAGCCATTTACAGAATGAGTACATCCCGTGAAAGGAAACAGGAATCTAACAGCTCCTCCTCTAAAGAAAACCTTTTTCAACACCTTTCTTTTGAAGACTGCATGTCTCTGTATATTTTCCTTTGGAGCTCGGTGGATGGGAGATGGAAAGAGGATGAAGAGGACAAAACGAGATGCGGCATGGTATTGGAGGAAACCCGATCCTCTTGCCATACCCCACAAACACACGCACACACACACCCTCTCTTGCTCTCTCTGTCTCCCTGTGATGGATGTGCTATGATGGCCCTCACAGCCACAAAGCCTCGACATAAACATGTCACTACAGCAAAGACAAAAAGAACACTGTTTTACTGGCCTCATCTAAAGGTCTTGCACAAGTAGGCGCACATCTACTCTCATCCCTCATTCATTTTCTCTTTCCTTCACAGCCACCCTCTCTCTCTCTCTCTCTCTCTCTCTCTCTCTCTCTCTTTCTCTCTCAGTCTTTTTCACACACACTCACATTCCCTCTTTCATGCTGAATGACAGATTGAGATGAGTCGGATCAAGTGAAGTCACCCCGTATCACTCAACAGTGGCTGCTTTACAGCTGCTGAAGAATGATGTCTTCCTCTCTTTCTGCCTCCGCCCACACAAATTCCCTGGCTTTTTCTGCTCTTACAGTAAAGCCACTTACAGAAATAAAATACAATCTTTCAAATACTTCAGTTTTTACTCCACTAAAATTAAAATCTTGAATTTTACAATTCAAATCAATTGATTACAGATCAGCCGGACTATTAAAAACATATTTTTCATGATCTGTAGGGCCCTTTCATGCTACCAAACCAGGTCTGAGCCACAAAACCTCTAAAGGTGTGCTGTGGTGTCTGATACCAAAACATTGGCATCAGATCCAATGTGTTTTGGAAGTTGCATTGTGGGATCATCACATCTCCCATATGCTCAATCCTGGTCATTTAGAGTCACCACCTTACATTTACGGCATTCACTAAACTACAACCACTTGGGGTTGAGGGTCTTGCTCAGGAACTGAGTGGTGGTGTGCTGAAGGTAGGATTCAAACCCATGACCTCTTGGTCCAGAGGAAGTATGTGATGTTCCTCAAACCATTCCTGAATTAATGTTGCAGTGTGGCAGGGCAAATTACATAAACAAAAATAACTCTCCTCTGTTTTCTCAGAGAGGAACTGCTGCACATTTGCCAGACTGCAGGAAATTGGCCTTGACCGGTCCCAGCTCCACACGGGCCCTTCCCCAAGCTAAGGCAACCACTGCCTAAAGCTCCAGCGGAGACTGTTCCATCTGATCCTGAGGTTTATGGACTACTCTCAGTTCCTCTTTCAACAGTATTTACCTCTTTGGACACTTAGTCAAACCAACTCTGTTAACCGTAGAGGGTTGCCTATCTGCCTATAGTCCTGTTCACTAAGGCATTCACTTGTTATTTATTTACTATAATTGCTCCTTTCTCTCTGTGTGGACCTGAGGAGGACGGGTTCCCCTTTTGAGTCTTGGTTCCTCCCGAGGTTTCTTCCTTCAGCTGAGGGAGTTTTTCCTCGCCTCTGTCGCCTTTAGCTTAATCACTAGGGGCCTAGACCTGGACTATGTAAAGCTGCTTTGTGACAACCTGGTGGTAAAAGGCACTATATAAATAAAATTGAATCGAATTATTGCTGCTGCCTTTAGGGAATACCGTTGTCATAAAGGGGTGTACTTGGTCTGCTACAGGGTTTAGGTATGAGGTACAAGTCCCAGTTTCCCAGAGCATCACTCTGCCTGTGCTGGCTTGTCTTCTTAATATAGTGCATCTGGTATCATCTCTTCTCCAGGTAAGCAATGCACATGCACCTGGCTAAAAGAAAGAGGGGTTTCATCAGACCAGGCCATGGTCCGTTTCTGATGTTTACATGCCCTTTGTTACTGTTTTAGAGGTGGGCCCTCTCTTTTGTGGGATTAGCCTTCACTCCCCACAAACATCAGTGAACCTTAGGTATCCATAACCCTGACATTCATCAATTCACCAGTTGTCTCTTCTTAGACTGCTTTTGGTAGGTACTGACCAATGCATTCCTGGAACACCCCACTAGACCTGCCAATTTTGGAGATTCTCTGATCCAATCATCACACTTTAGCCTTTGTCAAAGCCTCTCAGATCCTTAAGCGGGCCAGTTTTTCTCCATTTCCAACACATCAAGAACTGACTGTTCCCTTGCTGCCTAATATATTCCACCCCTTGATAGCACTTGTCAAAGGGTGGGATATATTAGGCAGCAAGCGCTATTTAGCTAAATAAATGTACCTTTGCCTGTTTTTACAACAGCTGTTTTACAGAAACAGCAACTACATGAGGAAGATTATGTCAGAGTACTTAGCAGGTCGACGTGGATTGAGACGCTGGGATAACTACAGCGGAATAAAATTCAATACCACTTTATTAAAGGTCTGGTTTTAATTACAACTAGCAAGCAATTAAAATGCCATGGTGTTCAGAAACATATCATTCGGAAGTAATCTCTGAAATGTGTGAGAACTGTGTCATCATGGTGGGTAACATAGTTCTGTTTATTGAGCTCAATGATAATTACATTTCTTTGATTTGAAAGCACACTAGAAAGGTTTTTATGTAGCAGCTTCATGAACAGATATTGAACAAATCATTGTGGTAAATGCTAATAAGAGCTTATATATCAGTCGGAAGGGTACTCATCAATTATATATGCGATGCATATGTTTGCATGTTAATTAGAACTATTTTCACAGTGATTAGTCCGCCACTATGTTTGGAAGTGTAATGAAAAACTGAATAAAGGCTCTTTAAAAACATTTATGTGGTGTATAAAAATCTTTAAAATAGAAACTAGAGCTATATACTAGCCTGTCATTAGAAACTGCCTTAAGCTGTAGGTATAAATATTATGACTATTTATGAATATTCACAAATAACTTAAAAACCAAATTGTAGAATTTAAAGGAATATTGCATAGTAATCACACTCTGGAACTGTCGGCTGAGGGGCCGAGCCCTCGGTCGTGAGCTACCTTGGGATGCCCAGGAACAGGCAGGAAGCAAGGAATCCATGCTCGATTACTTTATTTATAGAAAAAACAGAAATTGGCTCAATGGCCGCTATGAACAAGAACATGAATGTGAACCTGAAACAGAAAAACAGACAGGGTCATAAGGTGAAAATAAGGGGATGGACTGATGGAGAGAAACATACAAACAGAACTTAAGTACTCAACCAAATCAGTGGGCAAAACACAAACAGGTGAATAACAGAAAACACATGATAACAGAACCAAACAGACAAGAACGTCAAAATAAAAGCCCCAAAAACGAAACCAGAAAAGCAGCGGCCTCTACCGGCCACTGACCAGACCGTCACGGCAACCAGTTCTGCTTTATCATTTAATTAAGAAACAAAATTGATCATTTTTAATTCAGAATCAATCTTAAATCCAGCTCTGACGCATACATTTGGAAATTGTTCCGTCTAAATATGTTACAGGAAAGAAGCTTTGCAGTGACAGATGACATCACTTGACAAGGCGGAGCTAAATACAGGAGGTCAATACTGGAAAGTGCAGTTCAATGTGAATGGAAGGGAAAAACATTTCTGTTGAGATTTTAATTAGTTTTTATGATCATGGTTCAAGAAGACATGGATGCAATTCATTAAGAAAGTTTGCTGTATTTTGCTGTAACTTGCATGGCACAGATATTGAGTTAACATAAGTTAGTAAGTTAATAGTACTTTGTATGACTTTATTAACAAGCCATATAAACACATTTCTTTTTTGACTTAATAAACTCATTAATAACTAATTTATAGAAAAATTATGAACATCAAATAGCATAACTCATGGATAAGTGTGCTAACAAATGACATTGCTATTTATGAGGGCTTTATTAAGTGCTTACTAATAATTATTAAGCTGTCAAGAATAAGACCTTAAAATCAAATATTTTGGTTGTTCTTAGCCCTGTAGCTCCAGAGCTAAAGTAAAGAATTTCAGGCACTAAATATGTCTTAGTTGTGAAACATTTTGGTGAGGGGGGGGGGGGGGTTACTATGTTATTACTTTAAAATATATGGGCCTACATCTCCTTCCCCAACTCTTCCGCCTGTCTTTGTCACTCATCTGAAATTAAGCCTCACAGCCACATTAAATCATCTGGCATAGCCTCCAACCCATTGAACTTTGACCATTTCTCGCATGTCTACTGTTGCGGGATCACTGGGCACAGATGGCATTGTGCAGCAATAAAGCAGCGAGACGTCCCGGCCGGGGTCAAGCTGAATCAGAGATGGAGATTTGATGTGGTTTATGATGTGGTAAGATTCCTTTCATGGCTCTTGAGCCTGATTCACTTTCAGTCCGCCCTCGTTCCAGCTAAGTTGTTGAGACGGCGGGCCGACCTTGATGAAGTGCATTCCCGAGAGCAAAAATGATGCAACAGATGCAATAATGAAGAAAGTATTTTTTTCTTTCTATACTTTTATTGGGTCACCACTACTTGTTCTGACAAAGCTTCAGGACTTTATAGAGTAAATACACCCCCATCTGAGCAAGCTATGTCAAAACTTTGGGGACACCTTTTTTTTTATAAGCATCTTTTCTTTGTTTGCAGTAAACTGGCATATTGGGCTTCTGTTTGGTGTGACTGTCTATGCACTGGCAATACAACAATCAGGAGGTTGTGAGTTCAGTCCCCTTCCATAGCCAGGAGTCCAAGAAACCACAATTGGTCTCTCTCTCTGCTAGCCAGCAGGTATCTGGTGACATGTTGCCAGTATCACATGACTTGGAGAAAGCCTCCAAGTACTCCAGTATTGGTGGGTTGTGTGATTGAATAGGAGGGAGTCCAAGCTGGAATTGGTCCTAACAAGATGGGGGAGAAAACTGGAAAATATAATAATAATAATAATAATAATAATAATAATAATAATAATAATAATAATAATAATAATTTTATTATTATTATTACTATTATTATTTGTATTATTATTAATACTAATAGCTCTGCACACTAATATTTTGTGTAGACACACTAATCTTCCCTACCAGTGGGATGTAAACCTTACATTAGAATGCTCTAAAACACAGAGATTACCCTTAAAGCACCACAAAAACATGGTGACACATGCCATACATGCCTGTGTTAACGAATGTAATCTAAACGGCCATGTACTGTAGTACAGCATGTATTTATGCTCTACATGTATTTTAGAGGGACATACAAAATGTATTTGTCTTTATATAGTGATATAGTGACAGTGTCTTTATATAGTGATATCACTCACAAAACAAATTATTATCATTAGACATTTGCTTCAGTCTATCTGGGTGGGTTGGATGATCTTCACTCTTCCCCTGTTACAGTGCCAGGCATCTGTAATGTAACAGAACTGGAATTAAGTGTTCTCCTCCAAGCGGGTTGAAGAGTCCAATGATGTTACAATATCATGGTGTGAAATTAAGCTTGAGAGCTTGGGAGAATGACCCCATACAAAACAATAATAATTTTTTATATTATTAATAAACGCTTGCTCTTCAAGAGAAAACAACCTGTATTGAAAATAAAATATGAAAGTGAGCTGTCCCTGTGGGTAGTGTATATGTACTATCAGAATCACACACACACCAAACCTAGCACATTGAATGAACCGGTGACTTTGAAATTCAGTGGTGGAGATCCACCTGCCCCACCTTAGGCAGCCGAGCTTTGATAACCTCATTGCTTTTCCTCCATCTCAGGCACGGATGGTTTAAACACCCTACCACCTGAAAGGGCTGGGCAGATTGATAGCCATCGCTAGCTCTTCTGTTAACAGCACTGAGACTGTCTGAGTCACTGAAGCTCGGCTAGAAGGTTAAAGGAAGTGGACGGGTCTTTGGAAAGGCAAGGCCAAGGCCTTCACCTGGACTAAATCCCTGATGAGAAGGAGAGGCCCTTGGATTCACTACAAAGCCTTCCCCTCCTCTCATAGGCTTTTGGCTGGGGAGGAGAGGGCACTTATCGGAATGGCACAATGGACAGATTTCAGGGAGAAGGTACAACAATGGTGGCTTGGAAAGTCTTAAAGGTTCAGCTTGAAAAGGGGCCTCTGAAGAATAAATATGTGGAAAAAAGAAAGAGGTGAGTTTTAGCATTTTGCGCTTGGGAAAAAAGCCACTGTCCCTCTAGTGAAATTATAAGCTGAGTGCATTTCGCTGGTAGTTGAAAACGTGTCAGAAGCCGAGCTCCCAAAGTGGTGAAGTCCCCCACGCAAAATCTACAAAGATGGCCACTCTTTGTTGATGCTTCAAGGCAGTGGGATAAAGCGAGTGTTTAACGCTTGATGTACAAAACGCTAGGCAGGACAAAGCTCCAATTTATGTTCCGTTGGAGGGTTTGTTGTCTAGCTCCTTGGAGTTTTTCTTTTCTTTCTTTCTTTTTTCACCAACAACGCAGCTCTCAGGTTAAAACCCTCTTCTTAGCCACCCGTCGAGCCGACAGCTCCGAAACACCACGGTCGCCTGTGAATGTAAACTCATAGAATCTCCCTGCTTTCCCCAAGGATCCTCTGTTTATTTTGGGTATATGTTTACATGGCCCGCTGCGGCCAGAGAACAGGCCTGTGACATTTTGGGCCACGTGTGAGTGTTTTGGCTGGGAGCAGGCAGTTCCATGGCTAGGAGCGGTGGATTCACTGAGCTCAGGCCTGTGGAAAATCTGAATCAGGGACAGGACTGAAGGAAGCTGTCCAAAAAAACACTGTAAGAAAGTATTAATAAATGATTAGTAATCAGGTTGTTACTCAGATTGCAGGCAGTTTTTATTTCATTATTAAATAGTTACAAACAAGTTATACATTGATGCAGGGTCACTATTTCAGATCTTGCTTGTAGCTTAGCTTTTCAGATCTTGCTTGTAGCTTAGCTTATTTTTTCCCTTTCTCAAGTAGAACTGACAACTTCATCTGTTCTTAATACAGCAGTTATTAGCATCAGAAGTTAATATACTGCTATCACTAAAACAAGATTAGATCTTGATGTTGTAACTATTTTATAACTGTTCATAAATGGGTTATAAACGGTCTACAACCTAATTAACAACCTGATTATAAATAATTTATAACCCCTTATAAGGGCAGTCTCATGTAAAGTTTTACCCCAAAAAGTTCATGGAATATCCTAAAATGTGTTTCTTTAGATATTGTCCAAGGCCTGACTGACACTACAGGATTAGGCCAATTAGGCCAAGTGATACTCCGAACAATCCTGAAAGGTCTCCCAATTTTACAGTGATCACAAATTATTCAATATAGTTCAATCTTTACTCATCTTGTCTAGTTTCAGTGCAGTTGGGTGCCATCCTAGTATAAGTCCATAGGCGCTATGGTCTGGCTTGCAGAGGAGTCGCTGATAGCCTCGTGTGAAAATGGTGATGTTATGCATGAAAGACCAATGACAGCTGAGCTGACAGTGTCAGAGTGTGTGGAAGAGGTTATATGGATGGCGGTTTAATTGAGAGCTAGATGGATGACAGAGGAGGAGAATAAACCTGTTCAGGTGTGTCAACTGAATCGGTATCTATATATAAAGTTCATATATATATATATATATATATATACTGCTCACACAAATTAAAGGAACAGTCCCCTTAATGGCAGGTGCACTACAGTGGCAACAATTAGAAAACTCTCAAAACAGGACTGGTTTTACATGTGGAGGTCATGTCAAGTTTCTCCCTCTTGATCTTTTTTGGCTGGTTTTCCACTCATGCTAGTTTTGGCTTGAGTAATTATCTCTACTGGCAGTATGAGGCGATTCCTTAACCCTACA